>CM076579.1:931642276-931856412 GCA_034641835.2 Pinus albicaulis | reverse complement strand
CTAAATAAGGAACGCGGTGAGGCATCTTGCTTGATCCGTCATAAAATACTAGGGGTGGCCCTAGAGTGGGTTTCAATAAGTGATGAGTGTAGCAGAATGGGGCTTATCTTAAATGGGTATAAGTGAGGTGGTTATTGTGCCGGAGTGGGTGGTCATGGATCCTGATAATGGATGGGGGTCTACGAATATGAAGGGATCCATGAATGGGAAGGCTCTATCAACCGAAGTGGGTGTTTATCATATGCAAGATGAGGTGGTGATAAACATGGTCAAGATGATGGGTCCTATGGTGCACTTTGGAGAAACGATGTCAAGATATGAAAAGCTTAAAAAGAATCTGATCATATTGAGTGATGAATGATACCTTCTCATGTACTTGTCTGTCTGTGTATTATTTGAAGCATGGTGTTTGTAATGTACCTACAATATCCAAGGCCAATACCCCAAGTGAAAGCATATTTTTAACACATATGAATAATCTGTGATTGACTAAATGATATGAGTTACAAAACAAGAGAAGTCGCGCCTTAAATGATGTTTAGGGCATGCGGTGAGTCTGAAAATGAGTTTCGGTAATAACTGTAATGGAGAGTTCCATGATAAAGATGATGTAGTACGGATCCTTGTGCCTCTCACAGTTTTGACAATGGAGGTCCTAAGCTCCTATTATGGGCTCCATAAAATGGAAAAAATGGTGATAAATAGGGATAAAGGGTTGAATTTCAATTCATTTGCATTGTTGAGATTGAGATATCACAGGTTGTTTCTGGAGCATTTCTTATCGTTGTGGTTAGCCAGAGTACCCGGGACATGCACAATGAGAGACAGTTAAGGGTTGGTGCCCTACTCTTTTTTTTATATATATAGTTGTAGTGTAAGTAGGCCATACAAGGATCCCCTGTATGGATTTTTAGGAATTACTTTGAGGGGTCACGTTGGTGACTCAGAATGAGTCACATGATCATTGCGTGAAGCTATGAGGTTCACACAATTACCCCACATAGAAATTCCTCTCAATCGTGTCTTTCGCGCGTCTGAGTTTAACTCAGACATGCGGACCGTGCGTCTATGAGAAACACAGACATGCCGAAAGGCCATGGCACTCGACGTGGCCTATGGCTGAACAAGCACGCATTATGCATTTCTATTCATAAAACAGGCACATGATGCACGTGCCTATGTAGGCCCAGGGTTCATGATGCACGCGTTTGTGTAGGATAAAGGCACACACTTTGTAAAAAAGATGATTTTTTCATTTTTTCTAGCCCAAGGGGGGGAAAATGATTTTTTAATGTATTTGATGGTAGGATGATTTGGAGGGAGAGAGATTGGATGACCTTGCGGGCTTTCGTGGTGGAGGACCTGGCAGTGGGTCAGGCCTTGGTTCAGATGGGGTTGCTTAAGTATCTTTAGGACCCATATGGAGGTTGCAGGATAGGTTCCTATGATTCTCAATCCACTACAGGGATAATGACCGACAAGTGATGGTTGTGAGGTGGGTTGATTTACCCATATCGGCTCAGATAGACATTTATTTCATTATTGGATCGATGCCTTGCGGGGAGGCGTTACCACATACACTGCCATATTAGCATGTGGACATTTTCCGATGGGAAAAGTGTGAGGGCCATTATGATTAGAATGTTATTGATGAGGGCTACATCAAAGTAACCTCTATTCTGGATCTAACAGAATGAGTTTTTAAGTCCATGATTCTACATTTGGTGGGGTTGAATTCCCTCCATAGGGTCTCAAGGCCACAGATAGTGGTTCTTTAGTAATTGCAATTGAGCCACTTCTTTGATTAGGCCTGATTTGTCTACAAGGGTATGAGGCCCCAGCTCACGCAAGTGAAGTAGGATGCGCTTCAAGTTTTTTGCTACGTGATCATCTTATGTAGCATTATCTATGATAGGATGGTTATGCTCCGACCCTTTATAGTAGTGCCAGTAGGGCCTCCCAAGGGCCCGCGGATATGACAATGGGAATCTATTATGCCACAAGTCATTGGTGGAGCTACGGGGCGTTACTAGAACACCACTGTGGAGGGTTTGTTTAACTCCAACCCTCAACTGATTTTGGAGTATCCATACCATCGTGTGGACTTCTGATGAGATCCATACATCAGTCTTCCTCTTGGTGATGCATTAGGACAAACATGTATGATATTTGTGTTTTCCTCATTTTAATATTTTTTACTTGTATATACGTATGTGTTTTATATGACAACATGAATATCATGTTTTTTTACTTGCATATGTGTGGCCTCATGGGAAACCATTGTTCTACTTGGTAGGAAATGACGCTAGACACATGGGTGTTGCAGGAGAAAAACCCATCCCCCAAAGACAGTGATATGTGAGGCTTCACCCTAGGCCTGTGTGAGCAGTGTCGAAGCACCGGTTAGAGATTGGTGGACCCTCCGGGGAGGGTGAAAATGGAGCAGCAACTGGAGATGTCGATCAATGGCGTGAGCATGCTAAGGCAACAGAGGCTCGATTGGAATTAGTGGAGGCCTAGTTGCTTGAATATCATGATACTTGGGACAAGGTGGAGTCCCTGACTAGATTTATTCCCACCGGGGGCTATGATCATTTGGCCGACCTCGTCGTGGAGATGGTGATGGAACCCAAGTGGGTGCATCATCCAGCTTTGCATCTTATAGCTTTAGAGTGGCCATAGCTAGCCCCATTGTGGCTCCTGGAGTTGACATTGATCCACGGGACTGAGAAGGAGGTGCTCAGCCCTAAATTTGGTTTATCTATGTACTAGGGCAAGCATCGATTATGAGGATGTTCCCCTATCTTTTTTATGGAATATTTGTTTCCTAGCTATGAGCCAATGGACTTATTTTTTGTATACTAGGACATACACATATTTTTTGATATATATATATATATATATATATATATATATGCGAGATGTATTTTTACGACTATCACGACATGTACATGCTGATACTTTTTATGGTGTTTTTCATGTTTTATTTTTTATATGCGAGATGTATTTTTACGACTATCACGACATGTATATGCTGATACTTTTTATGGTGTTTTTCATGTTTTATTTTTTATGTATATGATGGATATTGATGATTTTATGGTTGATGCTATACATGTGATGCATTCTAGTCTAGGATTTGTTTAGCTATGTGATCAGTTATATGATTTTGATCTCTTGGTATATGTGTAAATGTGATGTGATCAAAAATTTGGGCTAATCTTTGTGCATGTGGGTATTTCCTAATGAGGCATGGATCACGCACTTGAAAGGTTTGGTTTAACTATGATACAACCAGTTGGGAATCAAGGAAGACATGTAGATGGTGAATGCCTTGGATGGAGGAATCGAATAAAATTCCTATGATGGCATCCTATTCAGCTTGATTTTTGGTGGTTGACCTGATACAAAGTCCATTAGTGAGGCACGGTGACCGATCAGGAGAATATATGGACCAAGCGGTAGCAACGAGGTTTTGCGACCATCGACAGGCACCATTAGCAAATATGTAATGATAGATTGGCAGATGATCCATTTGTGACAGGGGATCATAGAGTGTTACCCAGATAAATACCTCTTGCGTACAAGATCGATCTCCCTAGAATCTTAATGGAGAACTAGAAACAAAAATACATGAGAATATATCTTTTCCTAAGCTAATTGTGTTCAGTTTATTAAAACTAGAGGAAAAGGATGATGCTCTTACCTTTTTAATGAAATTCTTGATGAAGTTCTCGCACTTTTTCCTGATGTAGCTCCTTAATTCTTCGAAGAAACCTGCAATCACAATATACAAAGGATCAAAGTAATCTATAGCATAATAATAATATAAAACCAACTTAACCTAATGATTAAGGAGATTAGGAAATGAAATTTTTTTAATTAATATATGAGCATAAACCTTTCACAATTTCAATAAAGCAATACAGTGAGAAAAATTATCCATATGTATTATTCAAGGATAAAAGAGAAATTTTACAACCAAACCTTGATGTCGTACAGGTTCCTCCCAAACGCCTCCAATATTCCTCCTTGGTTAAAAATATCTCCAATCCAATATTACTAGCACAAGACTACTATAAGTGAGCTCCCCTAACCCTGAAGTCTCATCTCAATTTATAGGATAAACTGAGGAGGTTTGAGATCCAGCAAATATGGGTGCGATCCACAAATGAGGGGATTAGGGTTCCATGATCCAAGGGAATTAGCTCAATGATTAGATGGGTTTGGCTCGAACGGATATGACTCAGAGGCTTCTAGTTGGGATATATGCGCCCAACTATGCTTCTAGAACTTACTTTTATTTTTTACTTTAATTTGAGTCAGTTGCACAATTTTTAATGGAAAGAAAAATGTAGAACTGCGCAAGGATTATTAGCAGTAACATCGCATGCACATGCATTGACTGTAAATAGTGCGCAAGTCATTTTTAAGAGGTTAAAGAGCCATTTTTACCCAAAATTAATCATTTGGTCAAGGAATATGAATGTTTGACTTGTAAGAGAGTATACTAGCACATAATTATGGATGGCGATAGATCCATTTTGACTATCAAGTGTCATGGTCACAAAATGGTGTGTAACAGATTTCCCCCTAAAGTGCGAAGTTTGGAAGGTCATTAAAATATTGAAGTGCTTTATCATACCAAGGATTGGACCATAGAAACTATTTGGAAACCTATAATGAGAATTCAAGGATTATAATCCAAATATATAATCATCACCAAGGTAGAAATTCCCGTACTCAGAGTAAAAAATAACTCAATGTATTGGTACATAAATAGCCTATAATTACATCAATAGTAGGCATATTATGGATGACGCCATCTGTTATGAATTGGTCTACTCAAGCATGAATACATAACTCCTCACAACCTGGATGGATGAAACTAGATCCAAGGTCTTGATCTCCATCTATTGATCAGTAAGAATCTAACCATGCGATTGAATGTATCGAAGCCAAACATGGTAGAAATAACTTAATTATAATTCAATGATGAAAATAATTAACAAGTGCGAGAGAAACCACCAATAATGACAATGGCTCTCAAGGTACTCCAGTACAACCTATGAAGTGTGAATAGATGATCTGCAGTCGAACACTCATAGAGTCATTCAGTCAAAGGCCAATGATGAAAACCTATCATTGAAGGTCAGAAACCTGCCATTAAGGCATGCATATTTCAAGGTACTGATAAGGTTTTTCGATCAACTTCCTAGATAATGAGTTGAAGTCGATAGGAAGTGACCTATCCCAGGAGGTCCTACGACACGAATTTTTTTATATCAAGTTGAAGAATTTTTTTTGCAAGGACTAACTCAAGGATGGTCAACATGAATGGAGACAGATATTTGTAAATGAATATGAAGTGAGGTTGAACTTTCTCTCTAACATATAATGACAGGATATTTGACTTGGAAACATTTGACCCAACGATAATACCCAAAAAAATTTGAAGCCTTTCAATGAGGTTCAATTAACTGTAAGACAAATGGAATACCCAACCCAGACATAAGTGTGATGAAGTGTCGTGTTCAAGAATGACATGTTGCTTTTAAAGCGAATATAAAATATGAATTCCTTTTCCCAAATTTTCCCCCACCATTACTGGCAAGTACCTTTTTATTTTTTTCAAGCTTGAGGAGGATAAAATTTGTTTGTTTTGTAAGCTCATCCTTCAGATGAGTCCTTCGAAGTATTTTTAACGAACCCTAGGAAGGAGTGGTTCAGTCCAGTTGTAATCGATGGGTCCTACCCTGTTTAATTTTTATGAGTCCAGCGTAGGATTAACTCGATGTAATTTTCATGTTTAAAGAGTTTTAAAAGAGACAAAAATAAAAACTCATTCAGTTCTTTCAACGTAATTTTTTAATGAGCTCAAAGAAAGTAAAACTCAGTGTTTTTCAGTTTTAGGGAGTCAAGAGAAAAACATAAGTAAAATCCATAGTGTTATTTTTCATGAATTTAGTCCCTCAAGCCCGAAATAGGATAAAATAATGTAAGGGAGAAATCTATTGACCATGTTTAGTCACCGTATACCTTTTTCGTAAATAGTCTAGTTCAGTCCAGAAAAGGGGTAAACTTATACTAAATAGAAGAATGTTCATTTATTTTAACGAGTTCTTATAGTCAAGTACTTGGCAACCTTTTAAATTTTAGGAAGTCTGAAAAGGACTTAAAATATGACTCCATGATTTCAATTTTTATTTTTTTTCGAGAGTCCGAAAAAGTGATAAAAGTTTATTCTCAGTCAAAAAGGTCCATTTTTTAAACGTGACATGTTCCCTGTGCATAAAACTCAATAAATTATGATAATTGTTCTTCATTACGGTAAAAATACTAAAAATTTGGCTTCTAAAAGGTTAAAGGAATAAAATAATAATATTTTATTCATAAAAACTTATAAAAGTTGAAAAAGATAAGTCATTTTCACCATTTCATTTTGAGAGCAGTAAAAAATGGTTTTTACCACAGAACTTTTGGAGTTGATATCGGGCAAACCAGTAAACCATTCAACGAACCATTTCTTCCAGGTAACAAATCTCTTCAATATCTTACATTTCAACCATTTAGATTTCATTTTTAGGATTTAGGATGATTTTTTAGGAAGGATTGTGTTTTTGGAAATCGCCCGCGGGGGTGCACGAGTTTTCCTCATTGGGGTCGTGTGCCCCGATAATTTTCTACACTAAAAATTACCGTGGTTGTGTGATTTTTCAATATAAAATTGTACAAAATGCACTGTGAGCAAGGAAAAACTGTGTAGGTGTCGTGAGGTTTCTAAAATGAAAAATTCCTACCACTAAAAATATCCAAACTTTCTCCCACAAGGTTCTAATGTTCCTTATTTTCCATTTTCAGATCATTTGAACCAATCATGCTTGAGTGGAAAGAACGAGAACATGAAACACATGATGTAGAAGCAATTGATAGCCTAGAAACATTGAGAGCTCTAAAACATTGTGGAATTTATAAGTTTTCATCCATACCAGGGATGAAATCACAAGTAGATTTGATCTATTGGTTGGTGAGGGCTTGGGATATCCAAGAACAATGCTTTGTTATTGGAGATCATTATCTTGTAATTGACTCGGAGGGTATATACTTTCTCACTAGATTTTCCCGTAGGGGACTTAATATTTCCTTGTTTAGCGCGTGGCCAGGTGGGAAATCTACCTTGTCCTATTTGGCGCAATATTGTGCTCCAAATTCACAGCTCAAATATGGATAGATAGACATAAAAACTCTCTAACAAATTTATTTGTAAATCATTTATTTTACAGTTATGAAAAATCCTGGTAGTGCAGCTCCCCACGTGGCTACCAAGGCCTAGGTGCAGACCGTGGTTGAGTGTTCTAAGGGAACATGTTTAACTGGTGTGAGGGAGTAGTTTTCAATATGAAGGGAAAACTAACTCGAGCTAAGCAGCGCAAGCTGAAGAAATTAGACTATGGCACCATCCTGATATCATTTTCTCTTGAGAGGATTACACTCCTCATCACACAACGGCATTTGATGGACCCTACAGGACCTAGAGATCCTCGCATGTTGCAATAGGTTTCATTGATGGCATTTCATGGTGGAAATGGTGGTCACATAGTACGATATACACCTCAGTTTTTTGTGTGGCTGGGAAGCAAAATATGCATGGTAGAGGACTTCCCATATGCAGGGATAGACTACAGGGGCGACCCAGATATGGCACTCCCAGCTGGGGTACAATGGGACGACACAGGTAAAAAATCTCACTTTGAAGTTTTGAATTTTCTAGATTTTTATTTGTTTTATTTATCACCCAATGCTAATTTTCAAAATGTTAATGCAGATGTAGGTCGAATCTGACCAGCAAGACTATGGCAGTTTGACTGACAAGGAGACTAGCCCATAGCGGTAACGCCACCACAGAATGACGTAGTTGAGGCCTTGACTGAGTTGGCATATAACTTGTAGAGGCTCACTATAGATATCCCAGAGCATGGGATAGACGACTTGCCTCTCTGGTACCAGAGGCACATAATTGGGGTTCCAAGTCCGATCAAGTGGTACTTTCACCAAGTGGCATGAGCCATAGTCTGCTACCATGATCATCATCATGGATAGTTGATAGTTGTTCTAGGCTACATTTTTTTTTGTATCAACATATTTGGATCATAAGGCATTTTTAGGCCTGTGTCCTCGGATGATGTATATTTTTTGACCCACTTGATAGACTATTATCTAACAAAATGTTGATTACTACTTTTCATTATCTGAGTATCTTGTTCAATATGGATGGAATATTGATTTGATTTAATTTTATGTTGAAAATGTATATTTAACACTCGATTAGCCAATGCATCAACTAAAGTGTTTAAATTTCTTGAAATGTGTTGATATTCAACGTAATAAAACTGTCTTTCCAAGAGACGAACCCTTAAAAACATTCTTAACATAGAAGGACTTCTAACTATATAGACACCATTTAAATGTAATACAATGAGTTTTCAAACTAACGTAACAATCAAACATTGAATGCCAAATGCAATGGCATCAGATAATAGCTCAATGACTGCACTATATTATGTTATATTTTTCATTGTTTGACTGAGGAAAATCCCGTGAATATAAAATAAATCATCAGAGGGTGAATAGATGACCCATGACGCGGAAGATAATTTCTGAGTACTACTACAAGCGTCATTAACAAAGCCAATGTAATATTGAGGTAACGTCGACATCCACAATATCAAGATTAATCAAGGTAAGAATGAAAAGTAGTAGAAATTTGTAAAGAGAAATAACTAATCTATTGCACACACTCATAAAAAATATAAGCAATGTACAAGGAAAATAACCACAGGGTAAATCATGCATAATATCTCTTCAGATAAAGACCATTTCTGGGTTGTCCTAAAGAGAAACTGTCATAATAAACTAATCCATAGGCACCTTTTTCAAGTACATGTTTGATAATGTAAGGCCCATGCCACATAGGTTCGAACTTACCATCGCCTAGCTTATCATGTGCCTTTTCATAAATTACAACTAGGTCTCCTTATGAATAGACATGAGGATTAACGCTTTGATCATATTATGCCTTAACACATTTTTTATGAGCCTCGGAAGCTAATGCAGTGGTGCGGTGATTTTCGTCTATCTGTGCTAAGTATAAAAAACACCCTTCCTCCTCAGAGGTAGCTGGTAATAATTTAATGGCTAGTTTTAATGACATAATTTCACATTCAATTGGTAAAACAGCTTCCAAACCGTAAACGAGTTGGAAAGGATTAAAACTAGTAGATGTTTTCGCAGAGGTAGGGCATGCCAACAAGGCTAAAAAAAAGCATGGTATTCTAGTTATTTTTATGAATTCTGACAATCTGCTTGATCATATTGGTCAAAGCCTTGTTTAAAACTTTGACTTGTCCATTTTCCTGTGGGTAATTTTTCATGGCATAAGTCGCGCTGAGCGGAAAGTTTCGTCATCAAAATGTTTCTAAATTCGCTACCATGGTCTGTAACGATGGCATGGGGTATGGCGAACCTATAAATTACATGGTTGAATATTAAAATAGTTTCAGTTTCACTGTCGCTCTTAAATGTAGGAATTGCCTTGGCCCATTTGGTAAAATAATCTATAGCAAGAATAATATACTCATACCCCCCGGTCGAGTGAGGGCTACATGTAACAAAATTGACACCCCATTTTACAAATGGACCGACAGCTATGATTGGGTGAAGAGGAGCGGGATTTGCACGCATATTTTGATAAAAAAATTGGCAATTGCGACATTTTCTAACCATAATTATGTAATATGTAAAGAGTGACAACCGTAAATAGCGAGCATGCAGTATATTTTGGGCAATGGAAAACTCAGATATATGACTACCACATGCTTTATAATTTGATTCATTTAAAGCCTTCTCGGCTTCTTCATCTGTAAAACAACATCGGAAAACAAAATTGGCACCACGACTATAAAGGGTATCACGAACAATGTTATATTGTTGGGATTGGTATTGGATTCTACGATGATCATATCATGATATTTTAGGCCGAAAAGTTTGGGTTTTAAGATATATGATGATATCTCCATACCAAGGATCTAGAGTACTAATGAGAAACAGAGATTCATCGAGAAGATGATCTTTTGCCACGGTTTCGGATTTAGTATAGGGAAAGTCACACAATAGGGAAAGTCACGGTTTCAAACTCTTGTAGGATAACTATATACTTAGAGCATTTCCCCCCTAGCAGTTGTCTAGTCAAAATATACATTATAGGGTTGCAATCAAAGATCACAGTTATTTTGTGCAACAAAGTGTAGTGACGCAAACTTTGGACAGATTGAACAACCACCAAGGCCAATTTCTCCACATTTCTGTAGTTAATCTCGATAGGTGTAAGGTTCCGACTTAAATAGTAAATCACATGTTCAAGGGAATATTCATCTTCTTTAACTATTACCATTCCTATAGTATAATTTGATGCCTCTAAATACAAAAAGTAGTCTTGATGATAATCAGGTGGATGCAATAACGGTGCATGGGTCAACACATGTTTAAGTGCATCGAAGCTTTGTCGACAAGCTCATCCCAAAAAAATGTAATTTCCTTTTTCAATATCTAAGTAAACCCTTTAGTTAGCTCTGCACAGTTAGAGATAAATCAATATAAAAAATTTCTTTCCCCTGTAAACTTTGGAGTTGGCGAAGAGTAGAAGGAGGAGGTAAATTAATGATAGCCTCTACCTTGAGACGATCAACACAAATTCCTTCCTTAGAAATGATAAATCCCAACAATCATCCTGATTGTACACAAAAAACACATTTTTGTGGATTCAAACAGATAGTGTAATGCATACATTGGAGGAAAATAGCTTGTAATGTATAGGATGATCTTTCTGTCTTATAGAATGGGTCGGTAAGTCATCCAGGTAGGGTTGCATAACATGTTTGATATCGTGAAATGTGTAAGACATGTCCCTCTGAAAATTAGCGCCAACTTTATTTAAACCAAAAGGTAATTTGCGGTATGGGAAAGTTCCCCATGGAAAAATAAATGTAGTTTTGGGTTGATCAGCAGGGAGAATGTTTATTTGATTATATCCAAAAAAATCCATCCATAAATGAAAATATTTCCTTACTGACACAATCGTCAACAATCTGGTCAATGTAAGGGGTAGGATAATTGTCTTTGGGACAATCTTTATTGATATCCCTATAATCGACACATACTCTAATAGTTCCCACTTTTTTGTTCACCGGAACAATATTGGATACCCAATCAATTACGGGAATAGGATCAATAAAACCTACTCGAAGTAATTTTTTAACTTCATCCTTAATAGCAGCTACTTTTTTGTGGATGGATTGGATGCAATCTTTGTCTAATGGGTTTAGCATCCGGGTATGTCTTGATTTCATGAACTACAATGCTAGGATTAATTCCTGGCATTTCTTCGTAGGACCAGGAAAAAATGTAACGGAATTCCTAGAATAGGGATTTGTACATGTTTATTTCATAGATTGAGCATGAATAACCTATATGAATGTTCTCAATTATTCCTATTTTAACTGAAATGTCAATTGGAATCGTCGAAAATATTTTTCCTAAATTCGTTTCTGAATCCGAATGAAGGATTAACCTGGGATTTTGAGGTTCATTGACATATTTAGTCAAAAATATGGTTGAAAAATCATTCTCAAGTTTATCGAGGTTAGGTAGAAAATATGGACAACGATGAATATCATCCCATGGTAATTCATCTAACGTCATAATTTCCCAACTACTTTCTTTAGTCGAAAATGCTTGGCTGAAAGGATCGGAAAGAGATGTCGTTGTTAAACCTGATAAATGAGAATAATTGTCATTGATCACATTTATTTGATCAATTTTCAGTTGATTGGGGGTTGGAAAGCGATTAAATGGCCACATAAGCCAATTCAAATGTACTTAAGAGCATCTCACTTCCATAGAGGTCTAAATTCAATTCTAAAGGCACAATCCAAGGGTCATCTGATGGCATTATGCTTGATGTAATCATGTTGAGATTGGAAATATTATGAGGAATATTCAGAGGAGGCATGGAAAAATTTCCCATGAGAGATGAATCCTTAAGAAATCTTACTCCAACACCTTCATAAGGAATAACCATCTTTCCAACATAAGGGACAGTACCCGTAAAGGTAGGATCTGAAGTATAGTAAGACAATTGATCAACTTTCATGATTTCCCTTTATGGAGGAACATTATCATTTGAAAATTTGATGAGCTACAGATGTCATAGTGTAAGACCAACTTCATCCTAGTAGAAGGTTGTAGTTAATTGGAGAATCAATGACCTCTATTTCAACTGCAACAGTTTTAGCTTCTATATCTATAAGTGAATCTTGAAGGATCCCAAAATGGATAAAACCTCTTCCATCGAAGGCTTTTAAAATTTTGGGTGATTTATTTATTTTGGAGAACCGAGGGCTTTCCAACAAGTCAAAGAATTTATACATGTATATGCTCCTTCATCAATTACCATGCGAAAAACTCGCTTGGTTTTGACGAAGGTTGGTATTTGAAAAGCCATTTGGTTCGGGTGCCTAGATACAAAATTGTCTAGATCAAAGATAATGAGATTAGATTCTTGAGGGTAAATGGCTATGATAGTTGAAAATGGTAAATTCATTTGTGTTGGAAACTTTTGTAGCACTTCGAGGGCTGATATTGTAGAAGAAGACATAGCCATATCTTCAAAAATGTTGTAATTCTGAGCAACTCTCGCATGTGAATTAAAAGCTGACTTTCAAAGAACACCTTTAGCAGGCGATTCAATTACCATGTAATAACTAGGTTTATCGATCTGTAATGGTTCCGAAGTAGGAGGAGTTGGCATGGAAGGTGTTAGTGTCAGTATTTGAATCCTACCATCAGTGATCAAAAATCCTCTTTTCATATCATTTTAAGGGTCCCATTCAGAAAATTTTTATCATTCCACTAGGTCATGCAAAAATTGAGTCATTGATGGTAACCCTAGTCCAAAGACATCACTCCTCCTCATATTTGATTACTTGCTGGCATAGTTCCATACCTTGCTGACTTTACACCATCCATAAATTCAATATCATCATGTCATCACATCAGTCATGTCATTATGAAGTTCAGTCTTTCAAGGTCTCATTAGGTATTTTAGGTTTTTTCAAGGTTACCATTACGTCATTAGGGTTTCCAAATTCCAATAAAACTTCATTTCCATTGCATAAGACCAGCAAGTAAAGGGTGATCCAATAACATATCTTCACCATATGAAGATGATTTGTAAAGAAAAATTCTTGTTTCAACATGTAATTTTGGTTTTAAGATGTAATTTTTAATTCTCATTATGTGATTTTATGTCATTCAACTTGTAAAAATTTCATGATTCCCAAGCTGCTAACTCAGAGTTCCAACATGCCAAAGCATCAAAAATGTCAAAAAAAAAGAGTTCTCAAAGTCATTAGATGGTCAATTTGTCAAAGAAAAATTCAAATGCAAAGGTATAGTTTCAGAGTGAAAATTGAAGTGAAGAAAGGATAAATTCGGTCCAAAGGCCCAACTCATTCAAATGATGAAGTATAGAGACCACCAAGACATCAAAATCAAACTCATTTGCACTGCCAAAAGTCGAGTGTGCACTCCCTTAGACGGAAAAGTTGAATTTCATGGTCAGACGCCGAGTTTTTTAATGGCCCTGCACTTAGAGCAGGCAACACTGTACTTTTCTCCCATTGGCGTTGTGTAGTTGTCTGATGCACTGTGCTTTTTCTCATTGACCTCTCTAGGCACCAAAACTCTCCCAACCTCTCAACAATTTCTTGTTTCACCTTTTAACAAGTAAGTACAAAAAATTTCTTGCCTCCCTGCACTCCTAAACAATGATTTCATAGTGTTTTTATATCTAAGTGAAATTAGCATTTTGTCTAGTGAACAAACCCTATTTTTATTCCTAATTCCAAAATTTGATGCCCTAATACGCAGCATTTCCTTCCCACATGTCTAAAAACCCTATCCCTACCCTTACACTACCATTTCCTAGTCCCTAAATCCCTTTCCCTTAAAACCCTAAGTCCTAGGCTTATAAATTCTGAGGCAACCACTTCCCCAAACCTTTAATTTAATTATCATTTCCCACTCCCTTGACATTTCAACCTCCTATCACCTCCCAAAGTTCCATAATTCCTTCTCCCATCTCCATAAATTTTCCTAGACTTATCCCTATTCCCTAGACCTATATTCACTCCCCATTCCCATCCACATTATCCCTAGGGTTTCGTTGGCCACCAAACACTATGGAGGAAGACATAGACTATATGGAAGAGGAGGATAGACAGACAGAGAAGGATAGAGAATAGAGAAGGCCTCACAAAGGAGGAAGAATCCCAAGGCTAGAGCCCACAAACACAAATGAATTGATGGCATCTCCTATGACTGTCAATTGTTTTGAGTATGTAGGTTGCCTTGATTTTGCAACATGATTCAGTGGGTCCAGCATCATCCTATGTTCATTAGAGTCTTCATTTCAAACCTCAGAGACAATCAAGTGACCCTTACAGGTGTGACCTTCAGTATATCTACATATATCATTTTTGGTGCCACATGGATTCCAAACATGGGTGAGAAGTGGTTTAAATCCAAAGATTTGGAGGATCAGTACTATGAACCATTCATCAAACCAAGGTACAGAAATGAAAGGAAGAGGGTTTTCCCTTTCAGCTACCTCCTTGATAGGTATGCACCCATGATGAAAATCATCATGAAGTACTTCTCTTGTGAAGGAAGGTTTTCTAGGCTCTACACATACCACATTAGACTGTTGATGCACTTCAAAAGAGTAAGATTGCTCAATATCCCATACTATATATTCAGGAGCATAGAAAAAATGGCATTCATTGTGAAAAAGAGAGACCATGACTAGAAGATGAACAACCTCTTCAACCACTCATTTATTAAAATCAATGTTCTCTATCATCTTGATCAATTAAGCATCTCATGGGACACCTTTATTGAAAATGACATCTTCATTTCTCCACAAGCTCCACATGCTGAGGATGTGCCTTCTTCATCTCACCCTACTACATATATGCCTCCACCTCAATCCCCTTTACCTACTCCATCACCATCACCACCATCATCACCATTTCATGGTCAGGATGAGTCACCTAGCAGAGTTATGGTCAACAAGCCTAAAGAGGGTGAATTATGCATATTGGCAAAGACATATTAGAGAGGGAATAAGCAGGTGTTTGCCTCACAAATTTTGGGAGGGGCCCTGGCTTCTTCACCAACAAAGTAGGTACAAAAGGGGAAACAAAATATGGTAGAGGAAGATGTACATGAGGAAGCCATTCATGAGGAGGAAGAACTCCATGAGACAGAAATAGATTTTTACCTTCTTAAATTGGATGAGATGCATGATGATGAGGCCTCCAATTTTATTATCAAGGAGAAATATTCCCAAATCAGGGAGCTCCAGACCAGCTTAGAGAGATCTAAGTTTGTGATTTCATATTATGAGCAATAAAATGAACAACTCAAAGCCAAGAAGGCAAACATGGAGATTCGGATTCTCAAGGAAAAAAGAGAAGAAAAAAAGGTAAATTATTTTCTAGATGAGGCTTATGAGAGGTATGGTGAAACAAATTAGGTAGAAGGAAAAGTTCCAAGAAGAAGACATAGGACTAGAAAGCTAAAAATAGCTCTAGAACTAGAGAGGCAAAAGGAGGTTTAACTTGCTAATGAGCTAACTTTGAATGAACAATTTTCCATCATGATCAATGAGAACTGGGAGCATTGGGCTGAAAGGTCCAACCAGCATCTTGAGAAGCTCCTGGAGAAGGCAAAGAAGGACAATGACATACTGAGGAAGAGGGGAAAACATTACCACAAGAGAAATCAGATTGCAAGGTCAAAGCATCAAAAGGACAAATCAAGGCTTGAAACCCTAACCATGCAAAATGAAGGTGAAAAACTTGATATCCTTGTTGACGCATCACTCATTTCCTAACACACCTCATCAGCATCCCAGAGAAGAAAATATGAGGAAATTCGAGCACTTTTGGAACTTTTGGAAATTTTTTGCACTTTTGGAAGTTTTACACAGTCCCACTGTCAAAAGGGCGTTGCGCTTTTTATAGGGACCTCCAATGGCCAAAATAAAAGCACCATTGGATTTATAATGCCAATTATAGTCAGGAAAATAACTTTACAAAACCTTTTGTGTGTTAAAGGAGCAGTCAAAAAGTCAAAAAACACTCAAAAAATCACATTTTTGCCCTGTTATGGAGGCTGGCATTGTGCTTTTGACCAGTATTGGGAGAATCCGTTTTTGGAGAGACAAAACAACACCATTTTGAAAACCAAGCATGGACCTAGAAACTAGACTAGATAGGATTTCCAATGAGCTATCTTGAGCTCAATTTGGACACCTAGAACCCCTTCAAAAGTGGGGCTAAATATGGTGCTGCACTTTTGACAAATTTTCCGAGTTTACTGATATTTCCACATTTTCTCAATTTCACTTGGAAAATGATGTTTTTACCAATGTACTTCATGATGTAAATGTAATTTTAGTGTTTTTACACTTATCAAGGGTAAATAAATTAGATGAAAACTTTTGATGATGATGTAATGAATCAGTTTCCAAAAAGTGAGGGATGAGTCAGTTTGACCTCCCTACACTCTAGGTATCAGTTCAGTTTTTGGTGGAACTACTTCTCCACTCAGGGATTCAGCCCCTGAGGTTGGGATAAGTTGTTTTGTGGTCTATATCTTGTACTTTTTGACTCATTTCACAGGTTTGATGTTGTTTCAATGATCAGAGACTCTAGTGTAATCAATATTTGGAAGGAAATTAATGAAAGAGTTGCAGCGATTTCTTTGGGATACCTGTGTTATGGAAATTTAGCATAGTTTCTTCTTATGTTACATATGTATGAATGTTTTTTTATCATGATCCATTTCATCTGTATTATATGTTGGTTTTTAAGTTGATAAGAATAATACATCTCTCATGCTCTGTTTTGGGAAAATCTTCATATTTCGTTCATTTTCTTTAGTTTAGAAAGATGCTCTTTCTAGCTCCTCGTCAATCTGATTCATCTCACCCTAAAACCATAAAGTGTTAGCCTTCCTAGCTACCTTGCCCCATTGAATCTCTGCAACCCTAGTCTTATTTTCCCTGACCTATCCTCTTTGACCTAATTCACCCATCCAGCAAACCAATTCAAACAAAAAACCCATCTATTCATACCTTTCCTAAAATCCCTAAATCATCCAGCCCTCTTGGCTATGACTTTGTGGAGAGAGTCCTCTCTGGTTTGGTAGGACTATATACCAAGCTAAAATATTGGTTTTTGGTTACCTCTGTTTGGAATTTTTCTCAGCCTTAGAGATTCAGTGGAGTGGTAACATACTGGTGTCTTTGTTGGGGAACAAAAGATTTATTTTCCCTAGGTGTATGACAAGAACCATTGGAATTTGATCCTTTGGATTATAGGATTAAGTTTCAGAAAAGGCTGAGTGGATAATTGTAGTGCCAAGATTGTAGAGTTGGCTTCAAGAATATACACTAGAGAAAATCTTGATCTTGATCTAGAACATCCAATCGAAGATCCAGAGAAGCTTTTCTGAAAGCATAGATATCAAGCTACAGATATTCAGTTAGGTCCAATCCCATTGGTAAGATCTACTTCATTGCCTACTAACATAGTATCTCTTGAATATATACCATATGATCTAAATTTTGAATTTTCATTGTTTAGATCTAAATAAGAAACTTCTTTAGCCGACATAGTCTTTGATCCTTTAAGACTCTCTGATTTCAATTCATTATCTAAGTTAGATCTTAGTTCTCTGAAACTTGAAGAAAAAATTCTTTTTGAAGAGATTAAACCTGAATCGGACCTTGAGATCAAATACTGGATCCAATTCTACGAGCAAGATTCAACACTTGTCTCAACTAAACCTCAATCAATTGTAGTTTTTTCATCTACACTTTCGACCTCATCATTTATACCTGCTACTTCAGTACCTACAACTGTTGTTCCACTACCTATTCATCCAACCCCTCCCATTTTCAATCCAGCACTTCACTCAGCGGGAATCATGGTCAAATTTTCCCCACTTATCTTACCTGCTCAGTTGAATGATTTACCTCAGGGTTATGGTCAAAGACTCCCCTTGTTTGATAAAAATTATACCATATCTGCAAAAAAACACATTTTCAAGGTCAATGACTTCATATACGTGGAGAAAGTATATGCTGACAATGAGAAAATGAGGATTATAGCCCAGAGCTTCTCTAGAGATGTCACAGTTTGGTTTATATCCTTAACTGTTAATTCCATTGCCACTCCAAACTAGCTGGTTGATGCATTTATAGCCCGGTGGGAGGTAAATAAAAACCATTTACATTTGCTTTCTGAGTATGAGAACATAAAGAGAAATCCTAATGAATCAGTCCAAGATTTTAATACTCCCATCAATAGAACTTATAATTCAATTCCCATTGAGATCAAGCCTCCTCCAGGCTAAGCTCTCATACGTTATCCAGATGCATTTGATTCCAACATGGTGTATCAACTAAGGGAAAGAAGTCCACCTACATTGGAAGATATGAAAAATAATGTGGTTAACATTGAAGCAATCTACTGATGAAAAGAGCTAGAACCAGAGGTGAGAGAAAAGTCACTATTAAATATGAACCATCCACCTCATCTTCTGATGCTAAGATGGACACATTGATAAGGACTATTGAAATAATGGTTGATAGGATGTCCATCACTGAGAGACATCCCAAGGTCATAAATCCTAACTTCAAAGGCCAACAACAACCTCACTTAAGGATCAAGAAGAGAGAACAGTGGGCTCCTGAGAAAGTAGCACAACAGCAACAAATTACGACACCCTTGCAGCAGAACTATGCTCAAGGAATAGAAGAAGAATAGTAAGACACAATTGTTGAGGAAAATCTCCTTTTCAAGGCTGATGGTTTGCCCATGTTTTTTATGGAATATTAAGAGTATTTTGAAAAGAAAGATGAGCCTAAGGATGAATATTTTATCCTTGCCAATGGTCATGAATTGGAGACCGAATCAGATGATTATCAGTGGGGGTACTTGAATGCACTTAGTTCACAACAAAGGAAGCTCTCATTGAGGAGAAAATATGTGCATGTTAATCCCATTCAAAAAAGGGCATCTCAGCAGAAAGATACTAAAACAAGGAAAAGTCCTTTGAGTAGTTAGAGTAAAGGAAAAGAGCCTGCAATCACGAATCATAACAAGGTAAATCAACCATCCACAAGCTCAACAAGTAAGGAAAAGGACAGTCAGAAGAAAGTTGATCCATCAAAGGACCATGTTGGCAAACAAGACATCGTCATTCAAGAGGTAGACAAATCCACTCCTTTCAGCCTGGAAACTGAAATTTCAAAATTGAAAGTGCATATTCCTTTAACCGAGCTTGTTAATAATGTTGTGAAACCAGCTCCAAAAATAGAAGAAAAGAGATATAAACACCTTAGAAATAAGCCACTTCGAGAGGGAAACCTCCAATACATTACATGAATGAACAATTCTTGGATGATACAAATTACAAAACCTCATTTCTATATATAGGGGTCCATGGTGCCACAATGTAATCCTAGTAGGGCCACAATGTAATCCTAGCCGACCTAACAATAATAATTTAAGGGCACAATAATAACAATATGGGGGTTACAAGGGTACAATAATAACAATAAGAGGGTTACACTAACAACAATAAGGGACTATACTAGTAATATAGGGACCTAACATGCCCTTCTCCTTCAAAAAATTGTTGTCCTCAATGCTTGAGTAGCTCTGGGTGCTTCTGTATAAAATTCTCATCCTCCCATGTATAATCCTCAGTGGGTAAGTTCTTCCACTTGATGAGATACTCTGAAATTGATTGATTTCGTAGCTTTCGAGTTCTGGTTTCCATGACCGCTTCAAGTTCCAATATTATTTTTCCTTCCTCATCAATTTCTGGCAATATTGTTTGAACTGGAAGATTTTCACCTATAAACTTCTTTAAGCATGAAACATAGAAAATTGGATGCACTCGTGAAGAAGTAGGAAGCTCCAATTTGTATGCCATAGTACCAATCTTTTGCAACACCTTGTAAGGACCATAGTACTTTGTCGATAATTTATTATCCTTCTTAGCTTGCTTGAGGGGCATTTGTTTGTATGGTTGTAGCCATAAAAATACTTAGTCTCCTACATCAAAACTTCTCTCGCTGCGATGTTGATCTGCCTGTTTTTTCATTCGATTTTGTGCCAAATTCAGGTTGTCCTTTAAGACTTGGAGAACTTCTTGTTGATGCTCGATGTGATCTTCCACTGCTTGAACCTTTGAATTTTCTCTTAAATATGATGTGATGGATGGTGGATGATATCCATAAAGTCCCATAAATGGGGTCATTTTTGCTGCAGTATGAAAGGAAGTGTTATACCACCATTCAGCGAGAGGTAACCACTTGACCCATTGTGTTTTTTTATTAGATACAAAACAACGAAGATATCCTTCCAAACATTTATTGACTATCTCAGTTTGAGCATCAGATTGAGGATTATAAGATGAGCTATGAGCTAATTGAGTACCCAAATAAGAAAATAACTCCGTCCAAAAATTTCCAGTAAAAATGGGATCTCTGTCGCTCACAATAACCCTTGGGTTTCCATGTAGATTTTGAATTGTGTCCATAAATGTAGTAGCAACTGTACTTGCTTTAAATGGATGAGATAATGCCCAAAAGTGTACATACTTGGTAAGTCTATCAACTACCACCATGATGACACTCTTCCCTTTGGACTTAGGTAAACCTATGATGAAATCCATTGAAATATCCTCCCAATGTTGACTTGGAATGGATAAAGGTTGTAGAAGACCCGGGGTCTTAATTGTCTCAACTTTATTCTACTGGAAAACCAAACATTCTGCCACAAACTTTTGAATACCAGATTTAAGGCCATCCCAAAAAAATTCTTTCTTCACCCTGTGGTAAGTTTTTAAAAATCCTGAGTGTCCTCCTAAAGGAGAAGTGTGCAATTCCAAAAGAATATTTTGTTTTAGTTAGGAATTATTACAAAGATATAAGCGATCTTTGTACCATAAGGAATCATTTTTCCAACTAAATGTATCAGATGTACTAGGATATTGCTACATCTTTTGAATGAGTGTCCACACTTCTTCGTCCTTCTTCCATTCATCTCTTGCTTCAGTTATCCAATCTGGTTGGATAATATAAATGGCACAAAGCAATGCTTCCACCTCTTCATTATTTCTTAAGAGTGCATCTGCAACAACATTTAGCTTCCCTTTTTTTTAGATTATTTCAAAGTCATAACCCAACATCTTTGTGACCCATTTTTTCTGCTCTTCTGAAGATAGTCTTTGTTCCAAAAAGTGTTTAAGACTATCACGATCATTTTTTACCTTGAAGTTTCTTCCCATTAGGTAAGTTCTCCATTTCTTTAGTGCATGAAATATTGATAACATTTCCTTCTCATAAATAGCTTTCTGTAAATACTTTCCTCTGATTGGACGACTTTCAAAGGCAATGGGTCTTCCTTCTTGCATTAAAACAGCACCAATTCCATTTCCTGAGGCATCACATTCCACAATAAAGGTTTTTGTGAAGTCTGGAATAGCTAAGACCGGTGCTAGGCACATTGCCTCTTTAAGATGTTCAAAGGCCTTAGTTGCTTCAGGAGTCCATGAAAATGCATCTTTCTTCAATAATGTTGTTAGAGGTGCTGCTATTCTCCCATAATTCTTAACAAACTTGCGATAATAACCTGTTAACCCGAGAAATTCTCACAACTGCTTTATGGTGGTGGGGACTTTCTATTCCTTAATGGCTTTAATTTTGTTAGGGTCTACTTTAACACCCTCGTGAGATACAATATGACCCAGATATTCCACCTCTTGTACTCGAAAGAAACATTTGGATGTTTTTGCATATAATTGTTTCTCCTGCAATAGTTTGAGCACCCTGTCAACATGTTCAACATGATCCTTCCAAGACCTGCTGTAGATTAGTATATCATCAAAAAATACTAGCACAATTTTCTAAGGAAGGGTTTGAAAATGGAATTCATCAACCCTTGAAATGTAGAAGGTGCATTGGTAAGGCCAAAAGGCATGACCAAAAATTCATAATGACCCTCATGAGTTCGAAATGCTGTTTTTGGAATATCTTCAGTCTTCATTCTAATTTGATGATATCCTGAACGAAGATCCAACTTGTTAAAATAAATTGCTCCATGTAATTCATCCAATAATTCATCAATCACAGGAATGGGAAATTTTTCTTTAATGGTGAGCTTATTGAGCTCCCTATAATCTGGACACATTCGCCATGGTCCATCCTTCTTGTGTACCAATACTACAGGAGCAGAGAAAGAACTTTGACTAGGTTGAATTATACCCGCCTCTAACATTTCTGCAATCATACGTTCACTTTCGCTCTTTTGGAAGTAAGGATATCTATAAGGCCTGATGTTTGGAGGAACACTTCCTGGAATCAAATGAATAGCATGATCATGATCACGAATAGGTGGGAGTCCTTTGGGAGTTCCAAACACCTTGGAATGATTGTCCAAGACTTGTTGGAGATCTGCAGAAATAGATGATTTTGATGTCGGAACTTCTAGTGAGCATAATTGTGCAATTACGCCTCGTTGTTCTTTCTTTAGAAGCTTTGTCATTACATTAGAGCTTATTATCCTTCCCGGCTTCCCTTCAATACCCCGTAATTCGACTTCCTTTCCTTCTGAAAAAAATTTCAAGAAAAGTTCTTGAAAATTAAAAGCTACCGTCCCCAAAGATTGTAACCATTGTACTTCTAGTACAACATCAGCACCTCCCATAGGAATGGAAAGCATTGGACTATTCAATACATATTCCCCCATGGTTAGCTTGATATTATGGCATTTTCCAGAGCAATTTATAGTTCCTCCACTTGCAACCATCACTTGAAATTCTAGCGTTGGGTATACGAAACAATTCAATTCCTTGGCTACCTTACAAAGAACAAAATTATGGGTACTACCTGAATCAATCAACACTATTATATTTTTCTTCTTGATATGTCCTCCTATCTTGAGAGTTTGAGGAGTGGTAATTCCTGCCAATGCATTACATGATATGGTCGGACTCATTTCTCCCTCTTCTAGGGTTGGTTCCTGGTGTATATCCTCTTCTTGTTCATTTTATTCTTCCTCTTCACAATCTATGTAAAATAATTTCTTCTCAGCACACTTATGAACTTTAGTGTATTTGCTATCACAACTGTAGCAAAGCCCTTTTGCTCTTTTTTCTTCCAATTTTTTTGGTGTCAACCTTATAGGTTGTTGAAATCTAGGAGTAGCAGCACTTCCCTCTTTATAGAAGTGAGTGGTAGGCTTCCTTGTCGCCATAATTTTACATTCAATGTTTCTTGCCAACCTGAATGCCTTCTCCAATGAATCAGGTTCCAAAACGTGAACTTCATGTTGGATGCTATCCTTTAAAGTACCTATGAAGAGATCAATCATGTGTTCCTCTCGAATATCAATTACCCTTACATTCAATATTTGGAAGTCCTCAATGTGCTCCACCACTAAACCCTTTTGTTTGAGATTTATAAATTGGCTAAAGAAGGTGTTTCTCTTTGTATCCTCATAGTGTGCTATCATTTCCTACATAAAAATTGACCAAGTGACAATTTTTTTACAGGAGCAAAGCCATCGATACCATACAAATGTATTATGTTCTAAATGTAAAGTTGCAATGCGTACCTTTTGTGTGTTTTGCACATTATTGAGATCAAAATATTGCTCCATCTGTATTATCCATGTTACAGGATCCTTTCCATCAAACTTCCTCATATCCATTTTTGGAATATGGTGGTTCTTCCCGCCAACATTAGAGTTTTTGAAATCACGATTAGCATTTATTTTATTCTCGTCATGAGTTTCCTCTACTATATTTTCACCATTAGGAAAATTTTGTTGTATCAACTTTGTCAAACCTTCCGTGTCTGCTTTTAGATCATTCTTCATGTTTTCCATTTTTTCATCGATCTTAGTTTCCATGTCATCCATCTTAAATTCCATGTCAGCTTCCATGCCATCTATCTTTACTTCCATGCCATATATCTTAGCTTCCATGTCATTCTTCAAACCATCCATCTTAGATTCCACACCTTTCTTCAAACCATCCATCTTAGTTTCCATGCCTTTCTTCAAAACTTCCATGTCATTTTTTGTTGCTCTTTGCAAGAGCGAAATTTGTTGCACTTGCTCTTGTAAATTTGATATGTCATGTTGCCATTCTTCATCTTCATGAGCCATAGTAGAGCCTTCTAAAGGCTTAATGGGTGTTGAATTGTTTTTAGGGGCCATTTTAGAGTATAATACTAATATATATTCTACAATATTCCCTTGGAATCAATTCAACTTGATTCTTCAAACAAGACTTATGCAATTCGGGAAAAAAAATATACACACCTTTTACTTGCTTTTGAGGAGCTCTATATTGAAATTGAATTATCTCTATAATTATAGATCCTAAATATCTGAAATTCGGCCTTGTAGTATCCCTCGGAAGCTTCTTTCAAATGTCATAGGTCTGACCTGATTTGGATTCTTCAAGGAAAATTTATGTCCAATCTCCCACAATGACCCAATTATGGACTGGTTCAGTAGAGAAAAATTGTACGACTTACCATGTGTCATTGTTTCCTCCTTTGGCTCTGAAATTGATAAACAAGCAACTACAATATGTTTACTTGAAACCACTTTTTACATCATTCCAATCTGATGCTCAAAGAGAGAGTTATGAAGATTTTCCCACGATAAGCTCTTTGAGATGAAACTCGGGAGCCTGAAAAAGACCTAACTTCCACAGATCATATCTCTGAAAATATTGCGAACAAAGCTATAAAATTTTGCAACGATTTTCCTCAAGATTTTGTCTTCGCTCTCTAAATATTTTAGCTTCTGAAACTTCGTAGAAAAAAAGTTATAGCACAAATTCCACAATGACCTGTTTAGGTTAAATTTAGGAGCCTGCAAAAATCCATAACTTCTACAGATCATATCTCCACAAATATTGTGAACCAAGCTCTGAAATTTTGTGACGATGTTCCTCAGGATTTCAGCTTCACACTCTAAAAATTTCAACTTCTGAACCTTCGTAGAAAAGTAGTTATAGTGAAAATGACACGATGACCAGTTTAGAGCAGCGAAAACCCTAGAATCCGAAGCTCTGATACCAAATGTTGTGAAAACAGCTCCAAAAATAGAAGAAAAGAGATATCAACACCTTAGAAATAAGCCACATCGAGGGGGAAACCTCCCATACATTACATGAATTAATAATTCTTGGATGATACAAATTAGAAAACCTCCTTTCTATATATAGGAGTCCATGAGGCAACAATGTAATCCTAGTGGGGCCACAATGTAATCCTAGCCGACCTAACAATAATAATTTAAGGGCACAATAATAAAAATATGGGGGTTACAAGGGTACAATAATAACAATAAGGGGGTTACACTAAAAATAATAAGGGACTATACTAGTAATATAGGGACCTAACAAAGAATAACCAGTATAAGTCCCATGTAGCCAAGATGATTAAATTAGATCCTTTGTCCGACATGGTAAATGTCGAAGATGATCATCTCAAACTCATTTTTGGTCCTACTATTGATGGTCAGTTAGAATATAGCGAGGTTCCCCCATTCTACTTGAGTCTAAGAATCCACCAATGCATTTTACACAATTCCATGTTAGACTCTGGAGCCTCCCATAATCTAATTCCAAAAGCCATTATGGAAAATTTGGGCCTTGATATCACTCATCTGTACAATGACATATACTCCTTCGATTCAGGTAGAGTCTATTGTATTGGCCTTATTAAATATTTGGTAGTCTCCCTAGAGCATATTCCGGCAAAGAATGTTCTAATGGATGTGGTGGTAGCTGATATACTGCCACGATTTGGCATGTTGTTGTCAATATCTTGGGTGGGGGGGGGGATTCAGAGGCACATTGCAATTAGACTTTTCTTATGCAACCATCCTTGTTTTTGGACAATTGAGAAAATTGTATCGTGAAACAAATATGAAATACATTATCACAAGCAAAGAAAATCCCAACAATCAACCAATAAATGTTGTACATACAGATTTAGAGTCATTTATTTTGTTTAATGATATTGTCTTAAATGATGTAGATAGCTAGCTTGTAGAAGTATAATATGTTCCAGAGATTCATAATTACATCAGAAAAGTTATAGAAAATTAAAAATAGAATATGCCTAGCTCATCAGAACATCCATCAGATGAGGCAGAGAAAAACTCAGAACAACCATTAGATAAAGCATAAGAAAGTCCAGAAAATCATAAAGAAACAGTTTATAAAGTTCAGCCAAAACATAAATCAGAGTTTCAACACTTGGAGGATGAAAATGGTCTATGGTCCATGGAATTTTATGGTGCCTTGGGGAAAGACGGGGCATGTATTGGAATTTGGGTCCACGACCCTTTTCATCAGCCTTGTAAAGTCCCTACAAATGTTAGATTATTCTCATACAAGTTAGATTTTGATTGCACTAACAATGAGGTGGAGTATGAAGCACTGATTACTGGCCTAAATATCTTGAAGAAACTGGGTGCAAAAATAATTTCAGTGTGTGGTGATTAAGAACTTGTGATCAAGCAAGTTAAAGGTGAATATCAAACTAACCATCCTCGGATGAGAGCATACAGGAATGTTGTCCTAGATATTTTGAAAATGTTTCCAGATTATACACTTACAAGTGTGCCAAGGATTCAAAATATCATGGTAGATTCATTGGCTATAGATGCAAGCAATTTTAAGATCCCCGTCTTTTCAAGTAGGAAGTTTAAGATTTATGTGAAACACTGACCCACTATTCTTGATAACTTGCGGTATTGGAAAGTGTTATGGGATGATAAGCAGGTAAATAACTTTTTCCAAGGTGAGTTTGAATTCGAGAATTGTTCCATAGATGAAATATGTGACAAAGATGACCATGACATAGAAGTAACTTAGGTGGATGTACTATAGCTAAAAGACAACAATATTCCAAAAGGTCTCATACCTTTGGAAGAATTGTTTGACCAAGATGACATAGCAAGGAAGCCTACATTGGTGCCTATGGAAAAAGGTGTTGAAGATGTAAACATTGGGACAGCAGACAAACCAAATATGGTCAAACTATCCAATTCATTATCTCCTAAGGTAAAGGTTGAATATGTTAATTTTCTTTCTGAAATTTCTGATGTTTTCGCATGGGAGTATGAAGATTTAAAGGTGTATGACAAGAACATCATTCAGCACACTATTCTGATTAAGTCCAATCAAAATCCCTTTCAGAAAAATTCAAGAAGGATCAATCCTAGATTGTTGCCATCAATTGAAAAATAGGTAAATAGACTTTTCAAGTCTAGTATTATTGTTCCTATCAGATTTTATGATTGGGTTTCGAATTTGGTCCTGGTAAGAAAGAAAACTAGAAATTCGACTCTACATAGATTTCAGGAACTTGAACAAAGTATCTCTGAAGGAAAACTATCCACTTCCCAAAATGGATCACATCCTTCAAAGAGTTGTTTTTCTTCCTGGATGTCACTGTTGTATAGCTATTCGGGATACAACTAGATTCTAGTGCACGAGGATGATCAAGACAAGACAACATTTACTACACCTTGGGGCATGTTCAAATATGCGAAGATGCCATTTAGTTTGAAAAATTTAGGGGCCACATTTCAGCGGGCCATGGCGATAGCATTTTCTAATGAAAAAGAAGTTTTCTTGGTTGTTTATTTAGATGACTTGATAGTGTTTTCACATTCTGATGATGAACACTTGCACCATTTAAGAATTGTTTTCGAGAGATGCAGGAAGTTATGAATATCTCTCAACCAAGAAAAGCCTTTTTTCGATGGAGGAGGGAAAACTTCTCAGTCACATCATCTCCAAGGATGGGATCTAGATTGACCCTTCTCGTGTTCAAGAAATTCAGCGAATTGATTTCCCTTGTAGAAAAAAGGAAATACAAGCATTCAATGGTAAGATTAACTTCTTATGTAGATTCATTCCTAATTTGGTGAAGCATCTTAGAGAGTTGACAAATATATTGAAGAAAGATAATGATGTGAAGTGGTCTAAAGATGCCCAGAAGTCCTTCAACTCAGTAAATATTGCTTTGACCACTGCCCCTATTTTGATAAGTCTTGATTATACTATTGATTTCATAATATTCTCATTTTCTTCTGAGCACACCATGTCAGCAACCTTGATGCAGAAAAGGGATAAAACTGACCTACCAATTGCATTTTTTAGTCGCAATATCAAATATGCAGCCCTTCGGTACAAAATCATAGAGAAACAGGCTTTGGCTTTAGTAAAAGCGCTGAAATATTTTAGAATTTAC
This sequence comes from Pinus albicaulis, assembly GCA_034641835.2. Lineage (NCBI taxonomy): Eukaryota > Viridiplantae > Streptophyta > Pinopsida > Pinales > Pinaceae > Pinus > Pinus albicaulis. The sequence goes on along the minus strand of CM076579.1, from coordinate 931,827,929 downwards.
ATTTTACATTCACATTCTCTTGCCTATGTGCCTAATGCAGTTGTAAAAGAAGTTATTATGCAGACAAACCCAGAAGGTAGGAGAGGGATATGGGTAGCATCATTATTATAATATGACCTTGAGATCAGTCCCACCAAGTTGATCAAAGGTCAAGGCTTAGCCAAGCTCATGGCTAAGTCAAACCTCCATGCTCTAGATATCAACTTGATTTTAGCCTTGTCTGATAACAAACAAGGAGTGAATCTCATTCAGGGATCCGATATTTTTTTTCATATCCACGATATTCTAATATTTTCTATGTTTTGCAACACATAAACCCTCCTCTAGGAATGACTAAGAGTCAAGGCAGGTCTTTGAATCTCAAAGCTTCCAGGTATTTCATATTGGATAATGCACTTTACTGGAAGGATCCTGGAGGTGTCTCGCTGAAGTGTTTGGTCGAATAAGAATCTAAAGAAGTGATGAATGACTTCCACGAAGGAGATTGTGGGGGGCACCTATATTGGAAGACCACAGCCAATAAAATATTGAGAGTGGGATACTATTGGCCGACACTCTTTGCATATGTCTACAAAACAGTAATGACTTGCCACGAATGCCAAGTTTTTCAGGGTAAAATAAAGCTTCTCCCATTTCCTCTTCAACCTATTTCAGTACATGCACCATTTTAGCAGTGGGGCCTAGATTTCATAGGAGAAATTCACCCATTATCATCCGCATAGCACAAGTGGATAGTGACAGCCATATATTACTTTAAAAAGTGGATCGAAGCGATCCTGACTAGGAAAGAAAGTGATTTTGTCATCATTCAGTTTTTAAAAACTAATATTTTGTCCTGTTTTGGTTTTCCTTCTAAGATTATCACAGATAACATGGTAGCATTCAAGTCTAAGAATATGACTGAGTTTTGTGACAGATATAATATCAAATTGGGACACTCTACAGCCTAATACCCGCAAGGTAATAGATTGGCGGAGTCCACTAATAAATCCTTGATCGGTAACATTAAGAAAATGATAGGGACAAATAAAAATAATTGGCATAAGAAGTTGATCAATGCATTGTGGGTATACCGGGTGAGTAGTAATAATTATATTGGAATGTCTCCTTTGCAAGTTGTGTATGGTGTCCCTACTGTTTTTCCTTCATCATTAGCAATCTCAGTTATGAAATTTTTCCAAGAAGCAGGGACTGAGGAAAATGACATACAACACCGGATTAATCGAATGATCCACCTTCAGCAGACAAGAGATGAGGTTCTTTAGAATACCTCAAAACTCCATGACAAGATAAAGAAGATCTATGACCGGAAAATAAAGGAATACAACTTCAAGGTTGGAGATGTAGTACTCCACTGGGATGCCAGAAATGAGGATAAAGGTAAGAATGGAAAATTTGAGAATTTATGAAAAGGGCCATATCATATTTCTACTTGTCAGGGACATAATGCTTATTTCTTGAAGAGATGAATGGAAAACAGTGCCTATGAGGACTAGTCAATGGTAGACTCCTTAAGTACTATCTTTTCTAAAGCACATTTCTCAATCATTTTTCCATTTCATTGTAAATATCAGTTACTTTTTATACAAGTGTGAAGTAGAGGATCACTGGAGTTCGGAGCCTGAATTGAAGGCCATGGAGGCTCACTAATTTTCTGTCATTTTCAAAATTTCAGTTTTTAGTCAAGTAAACCAGTATTGAGGCAATTTTCAATCAATTTTGAGTTTGTCTTGAGTCATTTTATTTCTTCTGAGTTGTCATTTTTCAGTCATGTTTATTAGTTTTAGTTTTTTACCATATTGGCCCAATGGATAAGGCTTTCTGGTCTATGGTGTTATTGACAACTCTTTTAGAGTTATCATCCCCAATAAGGCCAATGTTAGTGTCAGTATTTCATCCTACCATCAGTGATCAAAAATCCTCTTTTCATATCATTTTAAGGGTCCCTTTCAAAAAAAAATTATCATCCCACTAGGTCATGCAAAATTTTATTCATTTATGGTAGCCCTAATCGAAAGACATCACTCTTCCTCAAATTTGATTACTTGTTGGCATAGTTTCATACCTTGTAGACTGTATACCATCCATAAAGTCAATATCATCATGTCATCACATCAGTCATGTCATTATGAAGTTCAGTCCTTCAAGGTATCATTAGGTATTTTATGGTTTTTCAAGGTTACCATTACGTCATTAGGGTTTCCAAAGTCCAGTAAAACTTCATTTCCACTGCATAAGACCAGCAAGTAAAAGGTGATCCAATAACATATCTTCACTAAATGAAGATGATTTGTAAAGAAAAATTCTTGTTTCAGCATGTAATTTTGGTTTAAGATGTAATTTTTAATTTTCATTATGTAATTTTATGTCATTCAAAATGAAATAAGTTCATGATTCCCAATCTGCTAACTCAGAGTTCGTACATGCCAAAGCATCAAAAATGTCAAAATAGAGAGTTCTCAAAGTCATCAAATGATCAATTTGTCAAAGAAAAATTCAAATGTAAAGGTATAGTTTCAAAGTGAAAAGTGAATTGAAGAAAGGAGAAAGTGGGTCCCAAGGCCCAATTCATTCAAATGATGAAGTATAAATACCACCAAGACATCAAAATCAAACTTATTTGCACTCCCAAAAGTCAAGCTTGCACTCCCTTAGCCGGAAAAATTGAATTGCAGGGTCAGAGGCCAAGTTTTTTAATGGCGTTGCACTTTCATAGAGTATTGTTGCGCTTTCAAAAGTGGCGTTGCGCTTAGAGCAGGCAGTATTGCACTTTTCTCCCAATGGAGCTGGGCTTCTGGGAAAGGCACTGCACTTTTTCCCGATGCACTATGTGTTTTCTTAGTGACCTATCCAGACACCAAAACTCTCCAAAACTCTTAGAAAATGCTTATTTCACCCTCTAACAAGTAAGTAAAACAAATTTCTTGCCTCCTTGCACTCCTAAACAATGATTTCATAGTGTTTTTTTTTCTAAGTGAAATTAGCATTTAGTCTAGTGAACAAACCCTATTTTTACTCCTAATTCCAAAATTTTATGCCCTAATATCCTGCATTTCCTTCCCACATCTGTAAAAACCCTATCCCTACCCTTACACTACCATTTCCTAGTCCCTAAATCCCTTTCCCTTAAAACCCTAAGTCCTAGGCTTCTAAATTCCTAGGCAACCACTTCCCCAACCCTGTAATTTAATTATCATTCCCCACTCCCTTGACATTTCAACCTCCTATCACCTCCCAAAGTTCCATAATCCCTTCCCCCACCTCCCTAATTTTTCCTTGACTTATCCCTATTCCCTAGACCAATCTTCACTCCCCATTCCCATCCACCTTATCCCTAGGGTTTCAATGGCCACCAAACACTATGGAGGAAGACAAAGACTATATGGAATAGGAGGATAGATATAGAGAGGAGGATAGAGAATAGAGAAGGCCTCACAAAGGAGGAAGAATCCTAAGGCTGGAGCCCACCAACACAAATTAATTTATGGCCTGTCCTATGACTGTCAATTGTTTTGAGTATGTAGGTTGCCTTGATTTTTGCAACATGATTCAGTGGGTCCAACATCATCCTATGTTGATTAGAGTCTTCATTTCAAACCTCAGAGATAATCAGGTGACCCTTGCAGGTGTGCCCTTTGGTATATTTACATCTATCATTGCTGCTACCACATGGATTCCAAACATGGGTGAGAAGTGGTTTAAATCCAAATATTTGGAGGATCGATACTGTGAACCATTCATCAAACCAAGGTACAAAAAATGAAATGAAGAGGATTTTCCCTTTAAAATACCTCCTTGATAGGTATGCACCCATGATGAAAATCATCATGAAGTACTTATCTTGTGAAGGAAGGTTTTCTATGCTCTACACATACCACATTAGACTGTTGATGCACTTCACAAGAGTAAGATTTCTCAATATCCCATACTATCTATTCACGAGCATAGATAAAATGGCATTCATTGTGCAAAAATGAGACTATGACCAGCAGATAAACAACCTCTTCCACCACTCATTGATTAAAATCATTGTTCTCCATCATCTTGATCAGTTGGGCATCTCATGGGACACCTTCATTGCAAATGACATCTTCATTTCTCCACAAGCTCCACATGCTGAGGATGTGCCTTCTTCATCTCACCCTACTACATCTATGCCTCCACCTCAGTCCACTTCACCTACTCCATCACCATTTCATGGTCAAGATGAGTCACCTAGCAGAGCTATGGTTAGCAAGCCTAAAGATTGTGAATTGGGCATATTGGTAAAGACATATCAGAGAAGGCATAGGTAGGTGTTTGCCCCACAGATGGGAGGGGCACTTCCTTCTTCACCAACAAAGAAGGTACAGAAGGGGAAACAAAATATGGTAGAGGAAGATGTACATGAGGAAGCCATTCATGAGGAGGAAGACCTCCATGAGACAGAAACAAATTTTGACCTTGTTAACTTGGATGAGTAGCATGATGATGAGGCCTCCAATTTTATTATCAAGGATAATGATGCCCAAATCAGGGAGCATTAGACCAACTTAGAGATATCTAAGTTTTTGATTGCATATTATGAGCAAGAAAATGAACAACTCAAAACCAAGCAGGAAATCAGGGAGATTCAGCTTCTCAAGGAAAAAAGAGAAGAAAATAAGGCAAATTTATTGATGAGGCTTATGAAAAGTATGGTGAAACAAATGAGGCAGAAGTGAAAGTGCCAATAAGAAGACATAGGACTAGATGATTGAAAAGAGCTCTAGAACTATAGAGGCAAAATGAGGTTGAACTTGCTAATGAGCTAACTTTGAATGAACAGTTTTCCATCATGGTAAATGAGAACCGGGAGAATTGGCTTAACAGGGCCAACCTGCATCTTGAGAAGCTCTTGGAGAAGGCAAAGAAGGATAATGACATATTGAGGAAGAGGGAAAAACATTACCACAAGAGAAATCAGATTGCAAGGTCAAAGCTCCAAAAGGCCAAATCAAGACTTGAAACCCTAACCAAGTAAAATGAAAGGGAAAAGCTTGATACCCTTGTTGAGGAATCACTCATTTCCTAGCACACTTCATCAGCATCCCATAGAAGAAAATTTGAGGAAATTTGAGCAATTTTGGAATTTTTTGGGAATTTTTTCACTTTTGGCAGTTTTACACAGTCCCACTGTCAAAAGAGCAGCGCCCTAGTCGTTGCGTTTTTTCTAGGGATCTCCAATCGCAAAAATGAAAGCACCATTAGATTCAGAAGGCCAATTATAGTTAGGATAACAACTTTAAAAAACGTTTTTGGGTCAAAGGAAAAGTAAAAAGGTCAAAAAACACTCAAAAATCACATTTATGCCCTGCTCTAGAGGTTGTCACTGCGCTTTTGACCAGTCTTGGGAGAATCCATTTTTTAAGGGTCAAATAAACACCATTTTGCAAACCAATTATAGATATGGAAACTAGACTGGATTGGCTTTCCAATGAGCTATCCTCAGCTCTATGTTGACACCCGAAACCCCCTCAAAAGTGGATCTGAAGATGGTGATGCACTTTCGACCTTGGCGCTGCGCTTTTGACAAATTTTCTAAGTCTGCTGATATTCCAAAATTTTCTTAGTTTCACTTGGAAAATTATTTTTTTACCAATTTAATTCATGATGTAAATATAATTTTAGTGTTTTTACACTTACCTGGGGAAAATACATTAGATGAAAATTTTTGATGATGATGTAATGAATCAGTTTCCAAAAAGTGAGGGAAGAGTCAGGTTGACCTCCCTACACTCTAGATATCAATTCAGTTTTTGGTGGAACTGCTCCTCCACTCAGGGATTCGACCCCTAAGGTTGGGAGAAGTTTTTTTTCGGTCTATATCTTGTATTTTTTTACTCATTTCATAGTTTGGATGTTGTTGCATTGATCAGAGACTCTAGTGTAATCAGTATTTGGCAGGAAATTAATGAAAGGGTTGCATCTATGTCTTTGGGATACCTGTGGTATGGAAATTTAGCATAGTTTCTTATTATGTTACATATGTATGAATTTTTTGTCTTCATGATCCATTTCATCTCTATTATATGATGGTTTTCAAGTTGATAAGAAGAATACATCTCTCATGCTCTATTTTGGGAAAATCTTCATAGTTTGTTAGTTTTCTTCAGTTTAGAAAGAATACATGTTTTTCCTTGTTCTTTATATCTCCTCATCAGTCTAAATCATCTCACCCTGAAACCCTAAAGTGTTAACCTTCCTACCTACCTTACCCCATTGAATCTCTGCAACCCTAATCTTATTTTCCCTAACCTAGCCTCTTTGACCCAATTCACCGAGCTAGCAAACCAATTCAAACAACAAAGCCCTATACTCATACCTAGCCTAAAAACCCTAATTCATCCATCCATCTTGGCTATGAATTTGTGGAGAGAGCCCTCTCTAATTTGGTAGGGCTAGCTACCAAGCTAAAAGATTGGTTTTTGGTTATCTTTGTTTGGACTCTTTCTTAGCCTTAGATATCCGGTGGAGTGATAACAGAAGGTTGACTAGATAATCCAGTTTTGTTTCCATTTACAGGACCCCTAGATCCATAATATTGAGATATCATTGCAACCATTTGAGAGGACATCATCATGATATTCGTCAATGAGTTGGAAGAGGATGCATTACGAGAAACCATTTTATTGTCCTGTGAAGGAAATGGATCCTTAAGAACAGTGGGTGTGGGTGAACCTTTGATGAAATTAGTCACCTCAGCCTGATGGGGTTCTTTGAAAAATTCTTAATCGAATGGAATCATCGATTAAAGAGTTGGATGTGCACCACAGATGATAGGTCATAACATGGTTTGAAGGTTCCTCTCCTGGTTTTCCTTCAAACTTCGAAATGTCACTGGGAAACTTGGTAGGCTTGGCCAGCCAAAAAGGAAAGTAATAGATAGGATAATTCTTTAGCCGTGACAATTCTGATAAATCTAAAGTTGCTATAAAAGGCAACCGTCGATTAGGGTCTTTTTGTGCAAATTGATAACCCTGAGGGATAAGTCAGGTACCTGGAGGAGGGTATTCAAGATATCCTAGGATAGCTTGAGCGGTTGGAATGTGCATACCTCCTAGGTAACCATGGTTAGCCATACCAAATTGGGGTGGGGCTAGTATCTGAAATTTATGACCAGGGTATGGTTGAATCTAGAAAGGAATATTTGGTCCCATTTGTCCTAATTGATATTACCCCTAAAATAGTTGGCCTTGAACGAATTAACCTTGAAAAGGTTGACCTGTCTGCGTAGCTACTACACCAGGTTTTCCTAAAGATATTTGAGGTATAGACTACACCATAGGTCTAGCTTGATAGACTGTATTCTGAGGGATAGCCTATGTAGAAGTCAGCGTTGACATTTAAAGGGTAGTAGCAATAGAAAAACTCCCGGGATGGGTGTTTGAGGAGTACTTACACTAGCACATTTGGCCCAATTTCCGACGGCCAAAATTTTTCTCTTGTGACACATAGGATTCTCAAGAGTGACACTTTGAGGTGGGGAAAGACGTCGTTTCTAATCGCGTCGCAATTCCGACACTTGTGTTAACTTTCGATAGAGCAACACTAATTCCAAGGTTTTTTGGCAGTGTCGTATTTTTGATGTTTCAAAGTGGTCGTCGCTCTTTCTAAATTTAACACTTCGTCGCTCTTCCGACATTGAAAAATTCATTGTTATTCTGACATTTCATCATTCGTCGCTCTACCGATGTTTTTAACTTCGTCGCTCTTCTGAAGATTAACAGGACCACAACCAACGTTTATAAGCGTCACAATTCCGACGACAACTAACACCCCAACCAATGCTTCTAAGTATCACACTTTCGACGAGGAAAAGTGTCGCCATTTCGGTGATAAACAAGACCCCAATTGGTCATCGTGCTTTCAATTTTTTCTAGTAAGTGGACAGTAGCGTCGGAATACCGACGGCAACAAAAGAATACTGAAAAGGAAAATTCAGAACGAAATAATTCACCGACACTACAAAATGGTAGTGTAGATTTGCTAAAGTGGGCTATTTGGCATTTCACTTGCAAGAAACTTCGTTACAAATAAAAGACAACTCTCCCCTTGTTTAGAGCTATCAGTTTCAGTGGGCAAGAATTCATTTCCAAGCCAAAAGATCTGGACAGAATCAAATATAGAGACACATATTATGATACAACCAATGCCAACTTAGAAGGGATTCATGGCAATACAAAAAGCCATACATTGTCCCATAGAAAGCATTCGTATGGCCATCACATTTTATGTTTTTTGCCTGTAACAATCTATCCATGAATAAAGAGAGATTGGAATAACTGCCAAAATGCTTACAAATTGTGAAACAAAGTGACAAGCATATAGCATGGCTCTTTTGTTCAGGAGAAAACAAAATATATTAGAACCACAATATATAGATAATGTGTACTATAACTCGGATCAGATGATAATATCAACTTTATCAGAAGAGGTCACTAGTAATGAAGAATCTTTCTCAATAAAGCTAATGTGATCAAAAATAACAATATAAAACTTGTCATTTAACTTGTGCAGTATATCTCTTTTACATGTGCTTGTAGAAAACATTGATCAATTTTCAATGATCATTAGATAACTACAAATCAAACCAACCTGCTAAAACTCTATGCAGCAATATACCTCCTTAACCTGCTAACACTCTACACAACAGACACCTGCCTGTAAGACTACCCACACTGGGGGCTTTTGCATATATATGTAATTTTTCTAATGCCATTTCTCAAGGAATTTCGAGATAGAAGTGTCAAATGATATTTTAACAATGTTTTATTGGGTTTGTAGAGTTTCCATTTATCTCGAGAGAAGTTTTTTCTATGTTAGATTCTATCTCTTCCAATTCATCAAGGTCCAATTCATCATAATCTTCGGCTAGTATTTTCTGCTCTTCTTCAACTATAACCCCAGAAGTTGAGGTTTTTTCCATTGAAGGACTTGGATTCTTCTTCACCTGCATACCATTAAAAATAAGATATCACTCTTTCAACATACATTTGATCTTTACATTCAATGCATATAAAAATGTTCAATTCACTTTTGTCAAGTTTTTCGAACGAGTTTTATAAGCTTGCAGGTCATTCTATGTTGTTGAGTGGAATAGTTTAACCCATCCAGTCCTAAAGGAAGAGCTGAAAAATAGGGGGTTGTGAACGCAACCCCACCCATAGCACCTTCAATATTTCCACTGGTCGTAACATCCTTCCATCACCATTATTTCCATTTTTCTTTCGAAAATGATTTATGTCAGAAGGGTTACTTATGATATCACCTTGCTCCATATCGCTTAAGGCTTAGCAAACTACAAGGGAGGCCCTCTCGAAGCTTGAGAAAGAGCCCGCCTAAAGAGACAAGGTAGGTTGCAGAGGTGATAAAGGTTGACCTACCCAGTTTACACTCATATTGTGGAGTGTGGTTTGGAGCTTCCATCACTTTAATGCATAGCTTGAGTGGTGACAGAAACAAAGTGTGCAGACAATGTGTCATCATTATCAAAAGAACCAACATGCTAGCAAAGAACTCAATTGGATAACATGTTGATTTTTTCACTGGTAATAAAACAAATATCTCTCAACAACAAGAAATGATGCCTTTCTGTGATATTCTATCAATGCTAACATTGCAAGCAAAATATATCCTTCACTTGAAGAAACCTATGATGATTGATTCTGTATAATCTCCAACTAAAATCCCTCCAATTCCATTAAGAATATCATGTCTACTCTGAACAATACAAATGGTGAATATATTTAAACTTAATTACATCCCAAACTGAAAACTCTGTGACAGGAAAAATTGATTTCCCTCTCACAATAATTCTTTGGAAAAAATAAATGATCATTGAGAACTTCTCATAGGAGGCAATGCGTTGGTATAAAATTCTTACAAAAATTATTTAGTTGTGGGAAAAACACATTTCAATATGTAAATTTTAAATCATACGTACTATTTTGATTTTTCTATAATAATATTAAAAGAGAATGTTCCTCACTTAGAAACAAAGGCTAACTAAATTGCATTATGTGCATTTACTCAGTTGTGAATGTAGAGAATTTGGAACTCAATGAGCCTTCCATGCTAGATCAGGAAGAGGAACAGGTCATACCTTCTTTGGAGGATTTGGCACTAGATGCTCAAGCAAAGTTGATAGTAGAAATAGTTTTGCATAAGAGGTCTAGAACTACAAGACAGGGGCAGCACGACCTTTGGCAGATTGGGTTGAAGGGACAACTTCCAGGCAAAGCTAAATGGTACACCAGAGAGAAGGTAGAGGAGAAATTTCATCACCTCATTCAGTAGAAGCTTTTTGGGACCAAAATCCTCCCAAAACGGGGAGGTGTCATCCAGATTAGATCATTATATTGTTTTTCATCCATCTTGATGCATTCAGAGTGGAAAAAGTGGAGGAATCGGCTCATGGGACCTTTTTTACCAGCGGGACCCAGTTTGGCAAAACGAGGTTTGAAACCTTCCAGGAGTGTTTTGAGGCATCAAACGACATTTTTGGGGGAAAAACTTTGTCACTTTTGCATGCACATTTTCATGTTATTCTACACACAGATATTTCCAACAGTACAAGAAGCTCGTCAATCGGAGTAGGTATGCAAAATTTATGCCACTCAAAAGTTGACCTTCATGTTTTCACACCTACAATTCAAGAGGATGTCGCCTCAGCCCCCATTATTCATGGAAAAGGGGATAGACACGTGTTTTTGATGTAATACTCTATAAGAATATATATTTTAACTCTAGTAAAGAATGGATGTAGACATACTTAACCACTAGTAGGTTATCGGGTTGTGTTATAACCAGACCACTAGGGGGAAGAGGCATTCCATTCTTTCGAGAACATTTTGTTCCATAGATGAGCAAAGATACTCAAGAGATATAGGAGGTAGAGCACACATAGAGGATCTATGCAATGAAATGTATCATCCCAAGGGCCACAATCATTGCTTCTTTGTACCTGCAGCCTTATTTTTCAAACAGAGAAAGAGAGTGAAATGGCTTCACCTTCTAGTTGGGTTTTCTCTCGAAAGGGTTTCCCAGAGCATATCTTGTGTCTTGTGTGTGTGTGAGCTTATTTTTTCATTCTCTAATTTTCTTCATTATTTCCATTCTCATGCATGCACTAATTACAGTGAAATTTACAAATCTAGAACTTTAATAAAACTGTAATGGTGTAGAAATTTTGCATTTTAATATTCTATTATCAGATCTGTTGTGGCGAACTATCCAGTGGAATATCTATGACAATTTACAGATCAGTGAAGTGACTATAAAAATAAATTTGAGGAAGAAGAAGAGAATATTTGCCTAGGTGGTAAGGGTAAGATGAGCGCAAAGAAAGGGCCAAAGAATGGGTCTACTTCTAAGGGAGAGAAGAAAAATGACCTCAATAAAATAAAAGTGTTTTTTTTCATCAAGGACACTTAAACAATCAATTCCCTAACAATAAAAAGGGAAAACATAAGAAAAAGTTTGTTTCTACAACTAAAGTAGATGAATTTAAAGCTAATTTCCAAAATGATTTTTCACTCATCACCTGTCTCTCAAGTTCAATAGCCACCACTGTGTGGCACATTGACAGTGGTGTGTGGCACATTGACAATGGGGCTTCTTGCTACATGACAGGAGTGGAGTATTTCACCAGCCTGAAGGAGAAAGAAATGGACTTCTACATAAAACTTGGGGACGATTCCAAGTACAAAGCATTTGGAGTTGGCATTGTCAAGTTTCAGAGGGAGTCTAGAAAACCCTTGCTAGTGGAAGATGTGTTGTATGTTTTGAGAATGAACAAAAATTTTATTTATGTTTATACCTTCAAAGAAAAGGGTTACATCATGACCTTTAAGGATGACAAAGTGTTTATTCAACCTAGGGATTCTAGGACAGCTAAGGTAATAAGAGTCAGAAAAGGAAACATGTTCAAACTTTAGTTTGAGACAGCACAAGCATTGATGAGTGGTAGCCAAGATTTGGGTGAATTATGGCATAGGAGGATGCCTCATTTGCACCATGGGGCACTCAATGTGCTCAAGGAGGTTGTGACAATATTGCTTGAGTTCAGGATCGAGCAACGTGATGTGTGCAAGGGTTGCACAACAATCAAGTAAGCAGATACCACTTTTACCAAGCAATGATACTAGGGCTAAGGGCACCTTAGATCTAATACATGCATATGTGTGTGGGCCCATGTCAGCAGTGCCCTTAAGTGGATACCACTATTATGTGACCTTCATAGGTGACTTCTCCAAGAAGACCTCGATATACTTCTTGAAAAATAAGGACGAGGTTTTCTTTCGGTTCAAAGAGTTCAAAGCCCTTGTAGAAAACCAAATAGGGAGAAATACCAATACATTCAAACCTGATAATGGGGGAAATTACACCTCGAATGCAATCAAGGAATTTTGTGCATGTGAGGGTATCAGAGAAAAGATGATAGTTCCATACAACCCTCAACAAAATTGGGTTACAGACTAGAAGAATAGTGTCATTATTGCAGTGTTCACAGCTATGCTACATGACTAAGAGGTGCCTATGATTTTATTGGCAAAGGCTTGCAACACTATTTTTTATTTGTAGAACCGAAGTCCACATAAATTGTTGGGCAAGTTGACACCTGAGGAGGCGTTCACAAGAAAGAAACCTGATTTTTCACACATTTGTATCTTTGGTTGTTTAGTATACAACCATGTTCCTTCAGAAAAGAGGACCAAGTTAGAACCTACTGTGGAGAAGGGAATTCTTATGGGGTATCGTGAGACATCAAAAACCTATAGGATTAACATTTTGATACTCAGGAAAATCGTGTTCTGTTGGGATGTGAAGGTTGAGTTGTAGGGAGCTCTAAAGAGGTCTTGCAACATAGGTTTCTTTATAGTGGAGGTTCGGGAGTAGGTGAAACCAAAGATAAAACTCCTTAGAATACTATGTCACAAAGTGGTGAGCTAAATGAACTGGCCAAGCAAGACGAGGAGAAGAGGGTTTCTTTCTCTCAGGATCAGACTTCCAGCACATAAAGGAAGAGGGCCAAGTGGGTAGATCAAACACTAAGAGATTCTCAGGGGTGCGTGGGTACTCCTAGATATTCACACAAAACAAGGCACCACAAAGATGTTCAAGATATATGGCGTTGATGAGTGAGTTGATTGAGGCCAAGTCTTCCAACTTCTAGGAGGCATATTAGCATTAAGTGTGGATTGATGTTATGGTGGAAGAGTATTCTTCCATCATGAAGAACAATATTTGGGAGGTTGTGCCATGGCCAAAGGAAAAATATGTGGTTGGCTCTATATGGGTCTACAAGATTAAGCATGTTGCAGATGGCAGTGTAGAAAATTTTAAGGCCTGGTTTTTGGCTAAGGGGTTTTCACAAAAGTAATGGATTGATTATGATAATACCTTCACCCCAAGTAGCCAAATACTCATCCATTAGGGAAATAATTTCTATTGTAGCGCAAATACATTGGAGGATTCACCAAATGGACGTGAAGATGGCCTTCCTCAACGGTCTGGTTGAGGAAGATATTTACATTGAGTGGCCAGAGGGTTTTGAGTTGCATGGCAGGGATCCCCATGTTTGTATATTGAAAAGTGTTGTATGGACTCAAGCAGGCTCCCAGGGCAGGGTATGCCAGGAATGACAACTACTTGAGGGCAGAGGCTTCACCAAGAGTGAAGTAGACCCAAACCTATAGTAATTCAAGTGGGTTTGCCTCTCATTTTGGTGTTGTATGTGGATGACTTATTTCTCACAAGTTTTGAGAGGCTCATAGAAAATTGTAAGAGGGACCTAGCAGCAGAGTTAGACATAAATGATTTAGGGTTGAAGCATTATATCTTGGGCTTGGATATGTGGCAGAAGGATGGAGAGATCTTGCTCGGGCAAAGGAAGTATACGGTTGAGATCTTGAGTGATTTAGGATGATGGATTTCAGACCTATGTTTATGCCACTAGCGACCAACTAGAAGAAAATTGATACTTCCAAATTAAAGGTAGTGAATCATATTGATTTTTGTAGCATCGGATGTGCTCTAGCCTCGAGATTTTGCAGAGAGGCTAAGACACATGCATTCTCCAATACCTAGAAATCGTTTGGAGAAATTTCACCCAGAGATGATTTAATTAAAATAATTAATTATTTTTAATGGATTCCTAAGTCTAAACTTAGGAAATGAGAATAATTAAAGGGTATTAATTAAGTTGTGCACGAATATTTTAGATAAAGGCGTGGATCGAGTCAAAGTTGATCTAATCTTGGTTGTTGATTTTTCAACGAGAGATTGTAAGAAGGAGCTCGATGGGCACTTGGAAAACACACTTGAAATTTGTAGAGATCGAATTGGCTGGGTGATCGAATTCTCAAAGTAGTAGTGTTGAGTTTTCGGAGAGAGATCGAATGATTTGATTGTAATGAGGGGCAGGGATAGCAATATTGGAGGAATTTTTTCCAAATCTGGGGAGTGCACAGCAAAGAGACAGTAGATCCATAGAGAGGTTGTGCAATGCTACGCAGAGGCAGTGTAGAGCCACGATGAGGAAGCGCAAAGCTTCAGATGGAGTCTAAAATCTTGTTGGAAGATAGTCCAGATCCAGTGCCAGAAGCCAGGGTGTGAGTCCAGGAGGCCAGAAGGGTCCATTCTTCAAACAGCGAGAGACCGATAGCAGAAGAGGCAATGTGCTCCAAGTCGTGATGTAGAATTGCGTAGGGTGATGCAGTCATTGCGCAAAGCAACTCAACTAGAGCTAAGGTCAATGTCGAATTACTCGTGGATGTGAGAATTTTTCTCCCTAAATTGTTGTCAGGTTTTCTCTGTATCGGATAGCCAATTGGGCATCAAATATTTGTACTCAGATTTTCCACTGCTTAATAATTAAAACCCTCAGTTGTTGCACCGCTTTTCCCAAGTTGGGTTTTTCCGAGGAAATGATCCAAAAATAACTGTGTTTTGTGTGTGTGCATCTAGATCTTCCTGCATTGTATTTTCCGCAGTTTTTTATGTTGTGTAAGCTACAATGTATTTAATTCGATATTTTTCGTAGGAAACTGCAAGTAAATTGTTCGTTTAATTAACAATTATTAACATCAGTTGCTACAGTAGGATTTGGTTAACCAAATTTTCACATGGTATCAGAGCGCAGATAAAGTCGAAGAGCTCAGTTGTAGGAGGGAAAAAGGGTGATTCAAGGCACTGCATAGGCAACTGCTTGAAACCCCAGAGCCTGCGCAGTGCAGAGGCTAGCAAGGAAGACTTTGGAGGAAATTTGTGTCTAAGTGAGTCGACAGAGCACAAGATTTCCATAGCGATATTTTCCAGAGGCAGAGAGAGCAGCACAGCAGCTTCCACACAGAGCAGATATTCAACTATGACGCAATTTTTTCTACAGTAGTTGCTAGAGCAAAGAAGCGTCAAAAGAGGAAGAAGAAGCACACCTGAGGGAATTCAATCTCATGAGAATTTCTAGCCAGGAAATTCTAATTTTCCACACAGAGCAGCGATAGCCAAGTGCAGTTTTGCTCATTCCAACATGGAGTGTGTAGAGCCAGTGAGTAGTTGTGCAGAGGGTGGAGGCAAAGTTCGACATTGTTATTTGGCGAGATGGCATCATTTGGGTTGAGAGATCAGGATCGGTTAGATGGAGCATCTAACTACGTGATCTGGAAGAAAAGTATCTCCTTCCTTATGGATGAGTATGATCTCAAAACCTATATCGATAGTGTGGTGATTTTCCCCGCAAATCCAAATTCGTCGAAGGCGTACAAGAAGCAAATGGCTAAGGCAAAGAGAATGATCTTTGATGGAGTTCGGATCATGTCGTATCCCATATAGCGGCCCTTGGCATGACCAAAGAGATGTGGAACTTCGTGGCCACGTTGTACAGAGGATCTTCCGAGCAACGAAAGATGTATCTGGAAGAGAAGTTGCAGAGCACATGTATGCAGAAGGGAGAATGCATAGACCATTTTCTCCACATGCTTCAGAATGTCCGAGATCAATTAACAGTGGTAGGGTTAGGGCCTCAGCCTACAGAGATGGTGCGCATAGCTCTAAAAGTCATCTTAGAAGAATGCCAAGTTGTTGTCCAAAGCATTTTGGGTAGGGAAACATTGCCAAAGTGGGATCACATGTGGGCAGATCTACAACAAGAGGAGTTGAGGTGGGACTTGGTGAAGAGAAACCTGGAAGCCAACAGCAGTAGTGGGACAAAAGCACAAGTGAAGGAAGAGGAGAATACAGCGCTTGCATCAAAGGGGCAGTGAGAGCAGCGCAGAAGAAAGAAGGGTGTTCCGAAGATCAAAAGCTTCATATGTGGTGAACCCTGTCACTACACTACCTAGTGTCCTCTCAGAAAGAAGGAAAAAGAGGAGAGGCAGGATTAGCAGGTTGCATCTGCAGAGATCGACAGGTTTTCCTCTAGATTGGAGGAGGAGTTTTCAATGATCACCGAGATACCTCCAGGGGTAAGGTGGGGTGATTTGGTTTTGTAGCCCCAGAGAGCTATAGGATGGGCATGATCCTTGAGGAGTCCACCTCTTAGATCAATTCCTTGCTACAGGAGCCCATAGCAGCAGTAGGAGGATGGAACAGTGACAATTGGTGCAGTCAAATTCCGGAGTGATAGATGCAGTTGTTAGTGGCGTTAGAAACTAAGCAGCATAGAGCAGAGTTGGCAACAAAGTAGTTGGTACGGTGCAGAGTCAGTGTAGAAATTTGATAACCAACCCCAGTTTTTAGTTTCTCCTTATTTCTCCCTTAAAGTTAAATGCCCATTCCCATAGCCATACATTCAACAAGCTGAAAAAAAAAAATATTTTTTGAAAACACTAATTCTGGAAATTTCACAATGCTGAAATGCAGAAATAAAAACTCAGAAAATAAATCAGCCACACAGAATTTTGACACGTTGATTTTTGGTCAACTTGACCCTGGAAAAACCCCCTACAACTCTTGGAGAAAACCAATTCGAAAGTTCTTCTTATTTCTGATAAACTTTTACAGTGAGACAGAAATTACAGCAAAAATTCCAACAACTTAACAAATGTACTTATCTCGATTTCCGTGCTTATACACTGCCTTGGAAAATATGTCGAACAGTAAACTAACAAAATAAAATTTTACAGCTTTTAAAACAGCATTAGCCTTTCTCGATTTTTGTGCCCAGCTGTACGATCGTATTGTTGTAAGCACTGTACGGAATACACAGCAACACCTCCTCCTCGATTTTTGTGCCTCATTTTGCCTCGAAAACAGTGATGAAGTTGTTGTACAACTATTGTACGGATTTCCTTGAAATCTATGCCACCAAACAGCAGTCTCTCTCCTCGATTTTCGTGCCCAAAAAACTGTGTTGAAGCTGTTGTATGTGAACCCTATCACTACGTTACCTAGTGTCCTCTCAGAAAGAAGGATAAAGAGGAGAGGCAAGATCAGCAAGTTGCATCCGCATAGATCGACAGGTTTTCCTCCAGATTGGAGGAAGAGTTTTCCATGATCACCAAGATACCTCCAGGGGTGGGGTGGGGTGATTTGGTTTTGTAGCCCCAAAGAGCTATAGGATGGGCATGATCCTTGAGGAGTCCACCTCTTGGATCAATTCCTTACTATAGGAGCCCATAGCAACAGGGGGATGGTACAGTGACAGTTGGTGCAGTCAAATTCCGGAGTGATAGATGCAGCTGTTAGTGGCGTTAGAAACTAAGCAGCATAGAGCAGAGTTGGCAACAAAGCAGTTGGTACAGTGCAGAGTCAGTGTAGAAATTTGATAACCAACCCTAGTTTTTAGTTCCTCCTTATTTCTCCCATAAAGTTAAATGTCCATTCCCATAGCCATACATTCAACAAGCTGAAAAAATAAATATTTTTTGAAAACACTAATTGTGGAAATTTCACAATGTTGAAATGCAGAAATAAAAACTCAGAAAATAAATCAGCCACACACAGAATTTTGACACGCTGATTTTTTGTCAACTTGACCCTAGAAAAACCCCCTAAACTCTTGGGGAAAACCAGTTCGAAAGCTCTTCTTATTTTTGATAAACTTTTACAGTGAGACAGAAATTACAATAAAAATTCCAGCAACTTAACAAATGTACTTATCTCGATTTCCGTGCTTATACACCGCCTTGGAAAACGTGTCGAACAGTAAACTAAAAAAACAAAAATTTTACAGCTTTTAAGACAGCATTAGCCTTTCTCGATTTTTGTGCCCAGCTATACAATCGTATTGCTGCAAGGACTGTACGGAATACACAACAACACCTTGATTTATGTGCCTCATTTTGCCTCGAAAATAGTGATGAAGTTGTTGTACAGCTGCTATACGGATTTCCTCGAAATCTATGCCACCAAACAATAGTCTCTCTCCTCGATTTTCGTGGCCAGAAAATCGTGTTGAAGCTGTTGTATGGATTTCTTGAAAATTGTGCCTCCTTCCTCGAAAAATGTGCCACACTCCTGTTGTACGAATTTCTGCCTTGGGAACCATGCCTCTTTGTTGCTGTATGGATTTGCTAAAGTTTCTAGCTGCTACCCTCCTTCTCCTCACTGCTCAGAAATTTCTCCTTTGTTTTCTCTCCTCCTCTCTTAATCTGCTCATGAAAGAATGAATGACCTTTTCCCTCATTTTCCTTGTTTAACCTAACCGTAAGTGACTTTTGGGAAATCCCTAAATCCAATGGCTGAGATAGCTTTAGATCTAAAGCTAAGATTAAATGTTCATTTAAATCTCACTTTCTATTTTTTAATTCACCCCACTTTAATAAAGACCCACTTAGTCATTTATTTCCAAAGTCACTTTTCACTTTCTAATTTCACATTGACTTAAGTCACTTTAAAATTAGACTTAAGTAACTTTATCACTTAAAGTCATTTTTAAATTAGATTTGTCTTTATAACTTTATAAAGTCACTTTAGGAGAAAAATTAAATTCTTTTGGAAACTTTTCCCTAGGCCAAAGATCAAAGCCTTAGGGAACCACCTATCCTCCGGTAACCAAATTTCAACAGTCAGCAGCAACGCAAAGGCTTCAGTGACAGCGCAAATACTAGAAGCATTCAAAACTCGGGTGACAGATGCATCAAACTGAACACAGTTGGTTCAGTATGATGGCCAACTCTCAGTTGCAGCAGCAGCAGATGAGAGACAGTTGCAGATGTTGCAGTGGCACCAGCAATAGACTTGCAGTGCAAATGCAGTAGTTGGCGGCAGTATGCAGATTCAGCAGCAGCACAGAACAGAGCTACACAATAGTTGGTGGGAAGTAAGGCCAGACATCGACAACACAGCAAGAGGTGATACAGAGTGAGAGTGATGCTTCAGTGGGTTGTAACACTTGAGCACATTCCTTGCTAAGAGGGGGTGTTGATTTTTGTAGCATCGGATGTGCTCTAGCCTCGAGATTTTGCAGAGAGACTAAGACACCTACATTCTCCAATACCCAAAAATCATTGGAGAAATTCCACCTAGAGATGATTTAATTAAAATAATTAATTATTTTTAATGGATTCTGAGTCTAAACTTAGGAGACGAGAATAATTAAAGGGTATCAATTAAATCAAGTGTGAATCTTCTAGATAAAGGCATGGATCGACTCCAAGTTAATCTAAGTGATTGATTAGGATCTAATCTTGGTCGTCGATTTTTCAACGAGAGATTATAAAAAGGAGCTCGAAGGGAACTTGGAGAACACACTTGAGTTTTGCAAAGATCGAATTGGTTGAGTGATCGAATTCTCAGAACAGCGGCGCTTAGTTGTCAAAGAGAGATCGAGTGATTCGATTACAGTGAGAGGCAGGGATAGCAATACTAGAGGAAGTTTTTCCAGATTTGAGGAGTGCATAGCAAAGAGACAGCAGACCCAAAGAGAGGATGCGCAGTGCTACGCAAAGGCAGCATAGAGCCATGTTGAGGCAGCACAGAACTTTAAAGGGAGTCTGAAATCTTGTTGGGAGATAGCCCAGATCCAGTGCCAGAAGTTGGGATGTGAGTCCGGGAGGCCAGAAGGGTCCATTCTTCAGCGAGAGACTAGTAGCAAAAGAGCCAGTGTGCTCTAGCCTGTGACGCAGTCACTGCGCGGAGCAACTCAGCTAGAGCTAAGGTCAGTGTTGGATTACCCATGGATGTGAGAATTTTTCTCACTAGATTGTTGTTAGGTTTTCTCTGTATCGGATAGTCAGTTGGGCATCCAAAGATTTGTATTCATATTTGCTACTGCTTAATAATTAAAACCCTCAGCTGCTGCACTGGTTTTTCCGAGTTGGGTTTTTCGTGGACTTAGTCCAAAAATAACTGTGTTTTGTGTGTGTGCATCTAGATTTTCCTACGTTGTATTTTCCGCAGTATTTTATGTTGTGTAGGTTGTAGTGTATTTGTCGTAGGAAACTGCAAGTAAATTGTTCCTTTAATTAACAATTAGAAGAATTAACATCAGTTTTTGCAGTAGGATTTGGGTAACCAAATTTTCAGAGATCCTACATTATATAGACAGTTGATTGGCTCTCTCATGTACTTGGTCAATTCCATATCATACATATGTTTTGCAATCAATACACTAAGTCAATTCATGGTAGAGCCAACGCAAGTTCACTAGGTGGTTGCAAAACATGTTTTGAGAGGCCTTCGAGGCACAATTGATTATGGACTATGATATACTCAGATGGATGGAGTGAAGTTAAAGGGGTACACCGATGTTGATTGGGCAGGATGTACAACTAATAGAAAAAACACTTCTAGGTGTTGTTTCAACTTGGGATCAAGAGCAGTTTCTTGGTTCAACAAAGCAGCAGAAGTCAATATCACTAAGCTCTGCTAAAGTCGAGTACATGGTTGCCAACATGACAACTTGTCAGGAAATCTAGCTTCGAAAACTTCTCATGGGGTTATTTGATTAGGAGATGAAGCCGACTTTGATTCACTATGACAATCAGAGTTGTATCAAGCTCTCAGGGAATTCGGCGTTTCATGACAAGTTGAAACACATTTAGATCAAGTACCACTTCATTTGAGATTGTGTGCAGAATGGGGATAGTGAAGCTACATTATGTACCAAAGGATGAGCAGGTAGTAGATATTCTGACCAAGGCTTTTAATGAAGGGTAAATTTATATTCTTCATATATAAGCTAGGGGTGGTGCAAAACACCTCCCTCACTAAGAGGGAGTGTTTAAAATGTAGCTTGGAAGGTGATTCTGCATTGGTCAAGTTTTATGACATGCAGTAAATCACAAAATTTCTCCCAAAGTTGAATTATTTAAATATTTCATAAGTTTGGACCTTACGCATAAAATCAATAATTTAATTTTTTATTTTATTAGTCACTTTTTTTAAGTTAAGAGGCAACGAAAGATTATATCGTGGTCGTTGATCTCAAGCGTGTAGGTGCAATCTCATCCCTCCATCACTTTGGAGAATAGGTTAGAAAACTATAAGAGGAGGAAAGCGGTTGCTAAAGATATCAGTTCGATTTGGCACAAGAGTTGGGCATTAAACAATGACAGAGGATCGAAGTGACAATAGAGTTTGGATCAGCGAAGAATCAAGCCTCGTTCACCATGATGATAAGTTGATGTACCACATATCTTAAGCCACAATAATACGAGAGGGTATCAAACCTGATACACGTGGAAGAATTACCCCAGCAACAAAACAGTGTAAAAAGAATTACCCCAGCAACAAAACAGTGTAAGTTACAACGCTCTGCAGATTGAATTGAATTGAATGAATTTTAATGATATTCACGAGACCCAGCCGTCTAAGGGATTTATAATCCACACCAAACGAAACATCACAATC
The DNA here is from genome assembly GCA_034641835.2 of Pinus albicaulis. NCBI lineage: Eukaryota > Viridiplantae > Streptophyta > Pinopsida > Pinales > Pinaceae > Pinus > Pinus albicaulis. Next base: position 931,806,116 of record CM076579.1, on the reverse strand, counting down.
TCAAGTTTCGCTCTAAAACAGCCTTTTTGCCATGAATCTTGATCAATAAATTCACAGTTTTGTGAAGCCTTGCTTCTTCAAACAGTTGCTCAAACTGTCCATTTTTAGATTGTTGAAGCCTTGCTTCCTCAAACAGTTTACTCAAACTGTCCACCTTTAAATTATTTTCAAACTGATTACAAATATCGTCGTGGATCATTCCATGAAGAATTTCCATTCAATTTCACCTGCTCCTTTCCTATACAAAATCAAGATGGGATCATGATTCATCATGCTTTGATGCTACCAATGTGACATTTATAAGCAAAAATTAACTATTTTAAAGCAACTTATGGATCAATTTGACGGAAGCGAATTAAATGTGCATATCAGCGTATTTCATTATTCTCATTTTCCCAACAAAAAATCATAAAATTACAGAAAACAAAAGACACTGTTTGCATATTCAATAATATGATCGACTTAATATCAATCATCAAAACAAAACTCAACGGAGCCCTGTGTTTCAGTATTATATCAACTCAAAGTTGGGAATCCTAACAACTACGGAACCTACATATACAGATATGATTTAATGCCTGCATTTATACCGTCTCTGAAATCCCAGTTTTTACAAGATCTCACATTTGGGACAGAGTACATGTTGTCGATCTCTCGAAGACATACCTCGACACAAGTATTAATACACAATGAAGTTTGTCCAATGGCAAATTTTTTCAAGTGAGGCCGATAAACAGGACCAAGCTTTATGGAATCAAGTCACCAATGATAAAATCCGAGCAAAGACGATCAAACGAATTAAATTAATCAACAGAATCCATATTATTCGCTCTGTGATTGACATCCATTATCTGGAGGTAAAGAGGCCTGTGAAGCACTGTCATCGTCTACAGCTGAGATGCTAGCTGAAGCTATTCCATTTTCCAGTTCGGAAGAAATGGTACAACTATCTTTCCCTGTTTGATTTGAAAGACTCCAGAGCATAATACTTGCAATCAGCGTAAGAATCATTTTAGGGTTGACCTGGAATATTAATAATCTCGAAGCTTAGGGTAAAAGCATTGACCAAAATCACTTAAAACCATGCAGTGATAGGTAGAATACTGAAAAGAGTGAACTATAGTGTGTATGTAACGAAAATACCTCGACAATGTCTTCTGGCAGAAGAAATACTGAGCATCCCATCTTTCGCGCCACACTGATTATATAAGTAGCATTCAACTTCTTCTCTTCCTCTGCAAATAAATAAAAGATACCCAATTCATTCCCAAACTAAAACCAAAACTAGAAATGGCTCAATTTTCCCGCTAAGTAAGATAACCCGCCCTGTTTTTACTGATTTTATTGTCCAAAAATCTTCAGTTATTTCAAATGTCTGACGTTATCATAGGCCATGACAGATGCCACATTGTGTAGTCAGCATACAGAAAAATTACATGATCACGTTTTAAATTTTCATTTCCACAGGAAGCAGTCATAAGCCTTCAGTATGGCTGCAAAGAGCTTCCCAGTTTTGGACACTCACCAGTCCCCCCTTTGGTGACAACATTCCAACTCACCGCCCTAGGTTCCACAGCAGCCAGAAGCTCAAGGAAAAATATTCCATTTGTAAGACTATTATCCTGAGTGATCAACATTCCAAAAAATGAGAAGAGAAGCAACAAACATTAACTATTAAATATAATATAAACTGTGCAGTGTCAAAAAACAATAGGACCAGTAAACGAATAAGAAATTCTATCGATTCTGGAGATTTATTATTTTTCCTGATAATTTTGTACCTTAAAGTTTTCCATATGAGAAGTTCCCCCTGAGCTCTTCACTTTTTCTTTGGCCCAGTGCAAAATATCAGCATCTGTTATCTCTTTACGATGAAAATAATGCCTCAGGTTCTTGAAAAGCTGGAGAATATTTTGGCGCATTAACTGCCACAGGAATGCTGAAAATAGAAAGCAGACCGAATATTAAAAAGATATAAAAATATTTGTCTCAGCAGTAAAGACAGCATAGTCAAATCCTCCAAATTATAAACCAATTACAAAAAGGCTGATGAGTTTCAACAAGCAAACACACTACAATTGGGTTCATTATACTTCTCTGAGCTCTAAGATGGCCTTGCAAAAGCTAGAAAATCAGAAACTTATCATGTGGCCATTATGCAGGTATTGAATCTGCCTGTTTACATCCAAACTAACAATACTTATGATTTTTACTTGAAATATATCAACTGCCTGTGACAACTGTGACAAGGATATGTGATGCTCAGCATAACTTAAGTTATTTAATATTGTACAACTCCAAGAATCCATGCATAAGACGAAAGTTTTTTTCGTTATGTTCAGCACAGCTAAAACAGAACTCTTCACAATTTTAATGGGCATGGCGCTTTTCAGGTGATCATAGGGTTCCAGCCACTGGCCCCAATTGATGTAACTGTTCCCATTGCATCAACAAAGGAAGAGTCTTCCCATCCTTAGAATAAGGTAAACAAAGCAGCAAAAATTGTTAAATGGATCTAGAACATATAGCAAGTTTGTGATATTCTACAGAAAACAAATGCCTAGTACAAGCAGTGACACAATCAACATCAGGTTCCACACAACTTTCAGGTTGGTGACAAGGTACAGTTGCACCTGCAGAAAGAGTGACTCATAGGCCCACACAAAAAGCTCAAGCCTCAAACTACTTTGATATTGACCTTACACTATCACCAAGGCTGTGGATAAGAGTGATTTTCAATTGATTATTCCACCTCAACTAACAATTTGTCTTTAATTCAGAGCTATGTTAGACACCTTGAAGGTGACACAGCAGTTGGCCCTTAAAGAAGATCAACCCTAACTACATTGAGGAGGTTACAACAGACTGGATCACGAACACCAAGATAAAGTGCATCCATCAACAAAAAATACAACTCTATCGATTGTCAAAGCAAGGCAAGTACTTTCTCTCAGCAAGTGGTTTTCTGGGAACCAGGCTCAGCAGAAGTTCCCCATCTAACGCAGTAACTTGATGCAAAGGAGACCATTTCTTCCAAGACAGTTATTACAGGTCACCATTCAGGTTTGCCTCTGTCCCAGAAACAATCTTGAACTTTGCAAGAGTTACAACAGTCTTGCAGGCGCTGAACTTCCGACATATTTTTGGGGAACCAAAATGTAGTCAGTATAGGAAAGTTATGGCCCTAGAATGTCGATGTACCAATGAGACCACTCAAGGCCTGCATTCCTTTTACCACCTCACCTCTTATCGTTAGGGTATTTTGATCTTAAGGTTTTTTTTCCTTTAGGATTATGGTGTTGTGCTCAATGTTGAATTTTCTACAAGGTGTGCAGTAGAAAACAATTTTCTGCTCTACTAATTACTACCTAATGATTTCCAACCAGTATTTATGCCACTACTATCGTTGTAATTATACACAAAAAATATCAATAGTAAATGCAGCAGAAATAGCAAAAAAAGATAACAGAAAGACAACCATGCACAATGGAGACAACAAATTTTACCCTGGGAAACCCAACCTTGAGAGAAAACAAAACAACTTTTCTTTAGAAGAAATTATTCTTCAGCAAAGTTTACAAATCAGCAATTTGTCTAGAAATCTGTGCCAAATATCCAAGTCATCCACCAGTCAAACCTGGTCTAAATTTTTTTTTAAAAGTCGATGTTGCAAACCAGCCAAAATAACCAAAAGTCAATGCTGGTCAAATAGTCAAGTCTGCGGTCAAACTTGCATGTGCAGCCTCAAAAATTTGGTCAAACAGAGCATTCAATGCTTCGTCAAACAGCTCGGTCAAAGACAGTCAAAAGTATCCTCCACGCATGCAGCTGTCCAAGAGAGAGAAACAGACCTCAGAAAATCAGATCAGACTTGCTCATCGTTGGTTGAATAGACAAGGCATCTCATCATCTATTTATACTTGTCGAATGGGTGTGACAACCCAAGGGACACATCCCTTCACTTCCTTGGGCAAACTTGACTTCCCTAGGCTGACATGATGCTCTAAAAATAATTTTCTATTTAATTCTTCATAATTCTTCTAGGCGGACTCAAGCATGCAGGAATACCTACCGATGCTACACAAAAAATCAACACTCCCTCTTAGCGAGGAAGGTATTCTCCTTGGCTGGAAACAGATTTCTCCTCCACAAGAAAAGTTCATGAGCTTTCTATGTTGTTGCAGTGTCTTTCCACATGCACGTCTATAGATCACTCCATCCTGGAGTAGGCAATGTGACTCCTCACATGCACATCTACAGATCACTCCATTGTAGAGTAGGCAATGTGAGTATCCTGGGCCATTTACCCCTTGGCCAAATCAGCATGGCCCAGCCAAAGTCTTTCATGGCTTCTCAAGTGAATTACATCAATCTCCTCTACTCAAATTAGCAAGACTCAACCAAAGACCTTCATGGCTTCTCAGGAGAAGCTTTGTCCAATCCTACAGTTGCCCTAGGTCATTCACCCCTGGTCAAATCAACATGATCCAACCAAATCAGCAGGTTATTCAGGGGAATGTATCCATCTCCCATGGTCAAATCAGCATGACCCAGCCAAATCAACATGGCTTCTCAGGGGATGGTATGCCCAATCATGCAAAGACATCAACAATTCCTCTTAACAAGGAAACATTTTGCACCATGCCAGGCTTTTCTTTGAAGTATACAAACTTCACTCTAGACAGAGGCTTGGTGAGAATGTCAGCAACTTGCTCATCTGTGGATGTGTACTAGAATTCACTGCTCCTCTTTGCGCCATGTCTCTGATGAAGTGATATTTGCTCTCAATGTGCTTTGACCAAATCAAATAGCCTTGCAAATAGCTTTTGAAGCCACGCTGCATCTTGATTTCCGGAACTGGTTGCGATATACTCTACCTCTATTGTATTAACTGCAATGGAAGTCTGCTTCCAAGCTGAAACAGCACTCTCGAGGTGTTCTTTTTGTCCTCTGCACTCCCTACTCAATCTGAATTTGTATATCCCTACAACCTCACTTCACCACTTGAGATATATCTCAAACCATATCCAACTGTACCACGCAAGTACCTCAACACATGCTTTGTTGTAACTCAATGTATCTGCCTCGACTCAACCATATACTGGCTCAGGGTGTTCATTGCAAAACAAATATTCGACCTATTGTTAACCAGGTACATCAAGGATCTGATCAACTACCTGTACATTGTGGTATCCACCAAATCTGAATCTAAAGCAGAATCACTCAACTTTTTCAAATTGGTCACCATAGGTGGTAGCCATGGATTTGCGATCCATCATACCTAATCTCCTCAAAATTTAAACAATGTACTTCCCTTGCCTGAGGAAGATCTCATCAGGTCTCTGCCACACCTCCAATCCCAAGAAATAATGTATCAAGCCAAGATCCTTCATCTCAAACTTTCGAGGCCAACTCCCTCTAACACTTATGCAGATCCTTCTGTGGTAATCTAGGCTACTCCCTTTGTCACATAGGTAAGTCCTTTTGAAACTATTGCTCCCCTTGTCACTAAAGTATACTCTTATGTTTGACAGGGCCCCCTCATAAAAGGCATATAGCTCCTAAAGGCATCTCGTCTTTGAGCAAGAAGATCTCCTTGTAGTCCATTCCCTCTTCTGGGAGAGCCCTCTTGTCACAACCTTACCTTGTACTTCTCGATGTTTCCATCTGCTACATGAATCGTAGCATTGGCAGTCTCCACAACATACCTACTCTTCCTTTCTGCAAACTCCATTGAAGAGGCCATGGAAGAAAAATCATAGCTAAGGCAACATACAAAGACAAGATGTTGACGAAAAAATAAATATAATAATGATAATCAAGGGAGAAAAATATGAAGTACTTATCTCTTGATTAAGGAAAAAACTGTTGAGGATTTGTCAACTCCCTTCTGAAAAATCAGTGACTTCTTCTGAGGTGAATGCTTATCATCGTCATCATCAACACTCGATGCATATTGCTTTCTCTTCCTTTTCTTCTCAAGACATTAGGAGGTATAGTGTCCAAAATCATGACAAATGAAGCACTTAACCTTTGACATATCCTTCTTTTTCTTCTCCTTGGGCACCAATGCCTAGGCTAGTTGTCCTAATAATTTGTATAGTCCTTCCTCTCGAATACCAATCACTCCAGTTGAGTCTATGATCAAGCCCTTAGGCCATACAAGAACCTAACCATCTACAAATGCAACTCTGTAGCCTTTATTCTCCAACTCTAAAATAGAGAGTAGGTTCTTCTTCAAACCTGGTACAAACAATACATCACTCATAAAGTATAAAATCTCCGGACTCCAGCTGAACTGAAGCTATCCTATCTATAATGGAATCAAAAAGAACAGAAACAAGGACTTTCTCCTCAACTCCCTTTGGCTCTGGAATAGCTTCCTTCTGAAGAAAGGTAATAGTATTCAACCTATCTTCCATTTGAGACTTGGCACCATTTGGCAAGAGATCTAAAATCTAGTCAAGTTGTTGAACAATTGTCTCTTAGGCTGACTTCAATGGCTACTATTTCAACAAAGCTCTGATACCATGTTGAATTTTCTACAAGGTGTGCAGTAGATAACAATTTTATGCTCTGATAATTACTACCTAGTCATTTCCAGCTAGTGTTTATGCCACAACTATCATTGTAATTATACTTTAGAAAATCTCAAGAGTAAATGTAACGGAAAGAGTAAAGATCATAGAAAGACAGCCATGCACAACAGAGACAATGAATTGTACCTTGGGAAATCCAACCTTGGGATAAAACCCAACAACTTTTCTTTAGGAGAAATTATTCTTCAGCAAGGTTTACAAATCAGCAATTTGTCTAGAAATCTGTGCCAAATATTCAATTCATACCCCAAACAAACCTGGTCAAAAATCAGCGACTCAACACTGGTCAAACCAGCCAAAATAACCAGAAGTCAGCACTAGTCAAATAGTCAAGTCTGTGGTCAAACCCGCATGTGCAGCCTCAGAAATTCGGTCAAACAGAACAATGAACGCTTTGTCAAACAGCTCAGTCAAATACAGTAAAATGCGTCCTCATCCACACATGCAGTTGTCCAAGAGAGAGAAATAGACCTCAGAAAATCAGGTCAAACTTGTTCTTCATTCGTTGAACAAATGAGGCATCTCATCATTTATTTACACTTGTCAAATGGGTGTGACAACCCAAGGGACGCGTCCTTTCACTTCCCTGGGCCGACTAGATGCTCCAAAAATAATTATTTTATTTAATTCTTCATAGTTCTTCTAGGCCAACTCAGGCATGCGGGAATACCTCTTGATGCTACAGAAAATCAACACTAGAATGTAATTTTGACCTCTTGTTATGGGCTTTTTTTGAATGAATGTAGCCCACCCATCTCTTCTCAAAGATAATCTACCACTATTGTAGCAACTTTGTTTTGCTCTGTATATTGAAGTGTTTTCCAGTAAGATTTGGTTTTCACAAGAATACTCTCCTTTTGATATTGCATCTTGTTTTATCTCTACGATATTGTGTTCTTTCATTTCATTCCCAATGAAATCTGGATCAAAAGCAGTCTCCCATAAGGGATGTATACTTTTCATTTTGCTATTTCAGGAACAAGAGGAACAGGATGGGGTCATCCCCCATGTCCCATTGGTAGGAGATTGCCTAGGGATGCCCTCTATGAAAGGGATCATCCCCTCCCCTTGCCTTCTCCCACAGAGAAGGGAAAAAATGTTTGTGTTTCTTAAACCCTTTTGTTAATAGGACCCACTGCTTTGGTTTAAGGTTACCGAACCCTACCAATACCCTGAAACCATTATCGAATCTTTCAAGAGCATTCAAGTGAGAACTTTGAGCAGAAACACCATATTTGGAGCTTCGATGAGCTTTTCGAAGCTTTGAGCAAAGACTGGAGGAGACAAACTGGAAGTGAGTACAAGTTCCATTCCTACACCTCCTTCCACATTTTCAGAGTTCCTTTTTAAGTTTCAGATTTATGATCTATTATTTCCACTTTTAAAACCCTGCATCCAAAGATTTCATAAACTTTCTGAACCCTCCACTTCAAGAAAAACTCAAAAGTTTATAAGAAAATGAGTCATTCTTCATTTGGTATTGAAAGAGAGAAAAGTCATAGTGGAGAAACAAGAAGAATAAATTCATGTCCGTCTCCCTATCATCAAGGGCAAAGCATGATATTAACCTAGAATATATATTCTTCAATATGCGACTCAAATAACACCAAGCAAACCTCATATATGTGTGCTAGAAACTTGAGAACGATGTACAACCATGAAGGCAAGTGACCTAGGTGGGCTGACTAAGTGTAATATCCCAAATTGGGAACAATCAGTGATATAAAGCACAATAGACTAAAAACTACAGCAAAATAGAAAAAATCATCAAGACACAAGAAATGAAGCCAAAACCAACTGAGCCATTTTATTAATTTTTGTTGGAAGAGTACAATGAAGGTGCTTGGAAGAATAGCACATGGGCCTGCTCAAGACAGGCTGAGGAATTGCTCTAAATCTGGACAAAAACACTGCTGAAATGATGCTCTGTGCGGCTCCTCCTCTGCGCTGCCAATCCTGGAACTGTTGTTGCTGGCTGACTTTGGACTGCTGCTAGGCCTAGCTCCTGTGCTCAAAAATTTTCGAGAATGGTTCTCCAGACTCCTCTCACTAAACCCACAAAAACCCGCAAAGTGTTTCCAGAAAGCTTGACCTCAGAAAATTGCCCCCTTGGGCTTGGCACGCTGGTCTGCTGGGTGACTCGGCTTCCTGGTTGAACCTACTGGAAAAATTACACTGAAATGTCACCAAAATGCCGGTAGGAGGTGGTTGGCCTCCCCTCCAACTCCTCCGCCAACTCTCCTCCTCTGCTTTCCTCCTCCGGCTCTTCTCCTCAGCTGAACTGTGCAATCACTGCACAGCGCTTGCAGTCTCCACGTTGTCCTGGAGGGACTGCGTATCTCTGTTGGTGTGACTCTGCAAACTCCTCACAAAATAGGTTGATCTCCTCTCTTGAGCGGGCACTCGAAGTCCCCCGAGGCAGAGGTTGAGATCCCCGCTTGGAAATCTCTGTGTTGAACAGCACTACAGCCTTGATAGCTCAAGCATTCTCAGTCAACGAAGACAGAAAATTTGATAGATGAATGGATGAGGAATGAGCTGCTCTCATTCCCTTTTTTCAAAACTGAGCCTCCAACATTCCCTTGGGCCCACAAGGACTGCGCTGCCCCTTCTCCGGCCTACCACTGCGCTGCCTACTTCGTGCCAGTCCCACGCAGCCACCTAGGGCACTGCCTCCATTTGATGGGTGGCCACATGGACCCCACTAATGCCGCAATATTTCCTTAGGGACTACAGGGAAGTTCTTTTAGCTGCTTAGTTATTATTCGTGGGTCCACTTAGCCACTTTATTCCCGCTCAACATTAGAAATAGCAAAAATTAACCAAAATTAATATTCCAATTAGCTGACAGCTAATTTGGAATATTACACTAAGCTCCAACTACAATCACGGTGGAGTACTTTGGACTCTCGAGCCCATTAGTTTGACCCACGCACCCATTTGTTGTGTTTTTATTTACAACTGAGTCCAATCCATATTTGGAAGAAAATTCAGCTGAATTTCCATATGGAATGGCCTGTTGGGCCAAATTCTGCTACTATGCAAATGAAAAACCATCAATGTCAGGGAGTAGAAGAGGCTAAATGCATCACCATCAATGATAAATAAATTAAAGAATCATAATTTTTAATGTGATTGAGAGATCTTCTTAAAGAGACTTGCACAAACCTTTAGCCCCATCACCCACCCTCCCAGGGGTGGCTCTTCATACTAACCTTATTAATGATTAGCAAGTTCTCAGTCAACTATAAAAAGTCAAAACTACCTTCTGTGTTTATGCAAACAATTTCTCAGACAGCAAAGGTCTAGACAAAAAATAAGAGGTCATTAACCATCACAAAGCAGATGAGTAATTATTTGACAATTTGACAGACATAACTAGACATGAAGTAATCCTTACATTTCTTGTATACTCATTTATACTAAGCAGAAAGTACAAGGATAAAGACAAAGATTCAAGAAAGAGGAAAAAATATTATGTTAATGACAGTAAAAAGCATGCAATATGATCCAACAGTGAGAAAGGATGCTAACCAAGAATAAGCTTTTTATTTCCTTCCACGAGATCCTTTCCCGAAACATTCACTAGTGAAAACTTCAGCTGCCTCCCAATCCTGATAACCTGGTTACAATTTTCCACTTTTTTGAAAGGCATATCTATTGGAGGCTTGTTGGCAAGTTTCCAGTTAACTATCCCCGGTACCACCTTATCAAGGGCCTCCAGCAAGACCCACCTGTAACAAAAAGCAGAGCATTGGAAGTTCAAACACACAATGTGAGTGTGATACTTCTAAACCATGAGAAATATCCAATAAACAAAAGTGAAATAACACTATCAATCAACATTATAATTATTGCAATAATGTCAGAATTATCACGATATTATCGCCAAAACCCACCTTGGCAATAATATTGCTGGTATTTATCACAATCAATTCACTTTTTGAAATTATCACAATAATTTCCCTATTTATCATGAGTCAAAAAAAATTATCGCCCTGCTCCTTTCCAGCTCACTTCAAGACACAATTTTTGGTTTTAAAACCTCATTTTGCAAAAATTGCTAAGGGGGATTGAGCTCCAAGGATATTGCGACCACTTTCCATCAAGCAAACAAGGGGAAATTTTAAATTTATAGTTTTCATTGCCATCAATTAAGCATTTATGGAGTGGAGATTTACTCCACTCTACCATATCCAATTCCCAGGCATGTAAAAAAGAAAATCATAGGGTTTGCAATGTCCATTAGATATAACACTTCTTGCCCACTTTTAATAGCGGATTTTAACACTTATGTAGCTATCATATTTTAATTGTGGCATTCTTGAATTTTTTTTCTGGATTTGGATTTTAAATATCCCTCATTTGTTTTGTCCCATGGGTTTACAAGATTAATCAATTTTCTACACATTTCAAAATGCCAAAACCATTGGACGTGGTGTGGGAGCATGGTTTACCATATGATGGTCATAATAGAATGAGGTTGAATTGCAAGATATGTGGTATGGTAATGTTTGGCAAAATTAGTTGTGATACCTCCTTCCCAAAATTCCAGGGAACGAAGTGGGGATTTTTCTAACATCTAACCCAGAAATTATCCACATTGCAAATCAATCAATTTTTGATCCGAATAGAAAGAGAAATTAGAGAGAAGTAATGAGGCTTGAGCTTGCAAACAAAACCTGCAAGCATTTCTGGAGTGGGGGAAAGCAATCCTCGAGCTCATATTTCATAATGCCCAACCCCTTGGCATCCTCACCTTTCATTGTGCCGAGGTTAGTGCCTAGGGGACAACCTTCTATTTGCTCAATAGCGAAAACAAAGGAGAAGGGGGAGCCCAACAAGATTGTGGCAAAGATGTTTTCTATGGAGTGACATACCATTTAACCTTGTCAAGAATAACCTATTCTCCCATTCCATGTTTGAAGTCACTGCTATTTTTGGTCCAAGGTATAAGGGCCCTTCCTATAATGACTTGAGAGGGCTTCTCCTTCAAGAGGAAAAGGATGATTGCATAGAGACATTGGGTGAGATTAGGGAATCATGGGAGATCACAAGATGCAATGTTACATCAAATGGTTGGAAAGATGGGAAGGGAAGGTCCATTCTCAATTTCTTGGTTACTTGTCCCAAGGGAATAATGTTTATCAGATGCATTTTCATATGTTAATGATGCACAGTTACTATGTGAGTTGTTGGATGTTAGCCTCTCTCAAATAACAATAATAAATCCAAAATAATAAATTAATTAATTAAATATTCCAAGTTAGGAATATGTGCCTAACTCTTGGGTTGTTCCTCAAATATTGGAGTTTGTTTAGTAACTCCTATCTTGGTGGGTTTTTGGTGAGAAATTGTCTCAAACAAAAGAGTCTAAGATAGCACGGACTATCTTAGACATTTTCTCTCATCTATTTAAATTGTAAACTAAATTCTTTTAATAAGAGAGAATGACGAGAATGCCATGAGGCTGAAGCCTCTTTTCCGCCATTGTTTTGTCTGGTTCTATATCTGTGTTTTATGCAATCTGTTTCCGAGTTAATTCATTTTGTACATGTGGTATCAGAGCAATGATCCATGTCTGGTGAGGTTGAGTTAGTTGCAGAGCCGTGGGATTGTTTCATTACGTGCGTGAGGCCGTGAGGACTACCAGCACTTGTGTTGAGATGAGTTATTGACAGCACCTATGTTGAGATGAGTTATTGAGTGTGGCCATTTTCGGCCTTTTGCATGGAACGATGCAGCGGATGAACCAAACAAGCTACATGGAGTTTAGTGATGAGGTATGGTTCCAAAAGTTTTAATAAAACAGCGTTGTTGAAGACGAAGACCAGATATGTGGCCCGAAGACTGTATTTGCATTTGTTGGTTTTAGTTATGTTTCTCCATTCATCATTGTTCGAGTATTTCTCTGTCGAGCGCTCCCGAAGGATCCATAGCAGCACCGAGCGTAGGATTCGTTGTTTACAGAGAGCCTATATGTTTTTCGTTGATCGTGGATCTGTGTAAAGATGCAGAGTGATGTAGCTGTTACAGGCCCATAAGATCATGCTCAAGTGAGGATTGCTACTTGAGACACACGGTGAGAGAAAATTTTATTTCTTGTGAGATGACATTTTATTTTGTAATAGCCGGCGTGTCCAATAAATGAATATCCAATCAAAATCGGATCGTTTTGGGCGCAGTATGGCAGATGTGGTGGCGAATACCATTCGCCCTTGCTCTACAAATCACGAATTTTTTTGGTGTAATAAATGCACGACCGGTTGATTGGAACTTTGGGGGTCGTCTTTTTGCGGTTGTATGACACATAAAATTTAGGTATCTCCACATCTGTATTTTATACAATATCTGGTTTCAATAAACTAGCCATCATGCATATAAATGTTTTCTTCCCTATTACATTTTCTCCCAACATTACAACTATCTGTGAATTAGTAAATTCTCCCTCCTTCACATTAAGCTTGAAATTACCCTGAGTTTTACACATATTTGGATATTTGTATCGTGCATAGCTTTTTATCTCTTATACACTTTCCTGTGGAGTTTCTACAACCTTGAAAGTAAGTGATTCATTTCTAAAACGAAGATTTTCATTTGCAACAAAGCCAGCTAAAAAGATTTTCTCTAACTGAAAATGGAAGTGTTACTACACCATAAGCCCCAGGCTTCAAATGTTCTGTAAGTTGTCCGGCGAAAGAATTGATGTGATCTCGGGGGAGATGTTTTATAAATAAGACTGATGGGGAAGATATCTGGTGTTTTTTCTTCATTTCTATAGAGTGAGCTTCTATTTGGTTGACATTTGTGACAGTCTTGGTTGCCCCTATGCAAGGAAAAATTTTCATTGGTATTGCTTTATTCGCTAAATTCCTTTATAAATTATATAAATTTTGCATTGGCAGATGTTTTTGGGATGTATCTGGCATCAAACAAAATAAGTTCTGGACAAGGAGGATTCTTGTGCGAAAGACTTGATGTTTTCTGAGGGGTTTGTTTTTGTCACGGTATTTCTTGTATGGAGCTCAGTTCAATTGCTGATGACGTTCAATTTTTGCTACTTGAAGGAGCATTGGAGATTTGCTGCGGAATTTTCCGCTTGGTTCCTGCCAGTTTAAAATCGATTTCCTCCCTAAATTATTTTATGTTTCCTTTGATATGTTGTGAGGAATGGAGGAGATCGCGTACACCACTGAGATAACTGAAGAAGCTTATAATCTAAAGCATTTGAAAAATTCAAATATCTTTGAATGAGGCCTTGTTGGAAAGAGATTTTAAAAGGGGGTTTCAAAATAGCTATTATATGAAGGTAAGATAATTAGTGATTAGAGAGAGATTAAGTGCTTCCATATTTTATTATATTTGAGTGAGCATTAAATTTTAAAAAAAGGGTTGAGTTTGGAAAAAGAGGTAAAGCATGAGTATTTAAGTGACTTCATTTTCTAGCATTTGGAAGGTTAGAGTGATAAGAATATTTTGTATTATTTTGGAGTAATAAGGGTGATGTTTTGAAATCTTTGGAGAGATAAAGAGTGGTGTGATAATGCAGTTTTTTTAAATTTTGGAATCAAGTGAGAAAGTAAATTTATTTTGTACATTTGGGGTAAAAATTGTGATTATTTTTTTTGGAGGGACAAGTTGTCTTTTGTAATTTGGAGAGATAAGGTGATTTATTGTAAATTTGGAGGGATAAATGTTTTGCATTTAGAGTGATATGTGGAATTTTTTAGAGCAATTCCTTATTATAATTCAAAGTATTGTTTTACTTTGAGAGAGATTGAGTCAGTGAATATCCAGATTTTGAAGACAAATTGCTTCCAAGGGTTGTGAGCTTGGTATATTCATTACTTGAAGGTGGAGATTTATTATGTACTCAATACTTAATAAAGATATCATTTTTTTGGTGATTGTGTCCTAGATCCGCCCAAAATTGAATAAGGGGATCTTAGGTACACCATGTGTGTTTGTGATGGCGCATGTTTTTTTATGGCTTCATGTTGTTGTTTTTTATTTGTGTCTAATTGTGACACATCAATAATTTCATTTAATATCGCATACATAAAATTCAATACAAACAAGCACAACACATGTAACGAAGAGGCTGCAAGGAAGGAAAATTAAGCTTGTCAACATCGGCATTCTACTTCAACAAGCAAATTCACTCACTTTCAAGAATCTAGACACTCCAGTGTTTCAAAGCAAAATCTATATCAGTGTTCTTGCAAATCCATTTCAGAACTTGTAATCAAATTCATTGTTTTAAGTGAATCATTAAAAATTCATTGTTAATGAATTTTTAAGAGAACAAGTGAATCATTAAAATCATTGTAAGCTTTCTTGGGTGCATTGTCGACAGTGTTCGACACCCTTCCTTTACGCAAAATCAAGTGAGTGCACGAATTTCTAAAGCAAACAAGCAACAAGTTTACATCTGCAAGCGAGAGTGAGTATTCATTCAAGCAATTTGCATCAAGTCAGTACAAAGATTAAACCTTCAAGCAAGCCAGAGTGAAGTTCATTGCAACAACCATCAAAGCAACCAAACAAGTTCAACTCTAACACCAATCAAGCAAGTTGAGATCGACATCAAGCGAGCGTGGCTATTCATTCAAGTAAGCGTGAAGTCATCAAGTAAGTCAAGTGAGCGCTTAAACAAACGCGATCATCATCAAGCGAGCGTGAATTCCAGAGTTTAAGCAAGAATATTCTACAATTCTAGCAAGTGTTCCAAGCAAGCGCAATGAGCAAAAAATCAAGCGAGCGTGCCATTCATGTCACATAGCAAGCGAGCCTGTCCTTCAAGTACCACAATCAAGTGACACAGTTCAAAGAACGACATCTACGACAAGAGAGCCTGATTTCAAGTGAGCAAGTTCAGATGGCGCAACGTATTCAATTGTTAAACATTCTTCACAGTTTGATCATCTCCAGTGATGAAGACATGGGTCACATCAGCAAAGAAACTCTTGCTGATCTTTCACAGCATCTACAACAAACAAAAGAAACCATTGAGTTTCTTCAACTAGAGTCGCAACTTCAAAGGATTGAATTGCAAGAAAAAAGTGATACTTTCAAGCCTTTGAACCATCCAGATGATAAGTCATTCATCCAAACAGCTTCCAATGTCGAAGTTGTTCCAATTCCAATTTCTTCCAAGCCCATCATCAAGCCCTAGGAAGAAATTCAGAATAACAAGAATCGATGAGGCTTAGGATATGCCAATGATGACACCAACCTGCATATCCCAGATTATTCCAAGCCAATTAAGTTTGTCAGTGCAGGATTTCTTGCACAACTCACCTCAGCAAGTTCTGAGAAAGTTGCAGACAACCAGCAATGCACGCAACCCAAAGTTGCAGACAAACAGAATTGCAAGCAACTTGAAGTTGAAGTTCAACCGAGATGTTCTCATTGTCAA
Organism: Pinus albicaulis; assembly: GCA_034641835.2. NCBI lineage: Eukaryota > Viridiplantae > Streptophyta > Pinopsida > Pinales > Pinaceae > Pinus > Pinus albicaulis. The sequence continues at coordinate 931,790,099 of CM076579.1, read as the reverse complement.
AGAACCGGTCATATGGAAGATCAGTGTTTTGATCTCCATCATTGTCGCCATTGTGGCAAGCCCAATCATTCCTCAGAAAAATGTCGCAACCAACAAAAATCAGCCAGATTGAAAATGCATTATGAATGGATCAACCCTTGGAAATGGTCATCCACGGTCAACAGATTGTCTCAGTTCTACAATCACATACAATCACACACAATGCAGCCAACAGTGAAGAGATGATAGTACTCTCATGCAGTTGAATGGGGGAGTACACCAGTGTAAACTCCTACACCTGAATGGGGGGAGTATAGGAAACTTTCCAGAGAAGTGTCTCTCCTTTCAGCTGACAAAGGGGGGAAAATGTCAATGAAATTGACGCTGGTTGTCAGACTGAAAGTCTCGACAAAACCAGCAAAACCAGCCAGTGGGCAGCTTCAGTAGCCAGTGGGCATCATCAACAAATTTGCCAGTGGGCATCAACAAATTTGCCAGTGGGCAGTCGACAGCAAAGAGGGAGTGAACAGTTTTCAGCACAGCAAAAGCAACAGTGAGTTGTTTTTGACATCATCAGCCAGTGGGCTTTGAACAAATTTTGTCAGTGGACAAAGGATGTTGATTTCATGCAAAGGACAGATGGATCCTTTTGCAACTTGGCACTTAATGGAGTTGTCAAGCGAAATTCAGAGATGAATCAGACATACAGCTGACTCATGGTCTCTTCAGATTGCAGTTTTTCAGCATCCAGCTTTGGCAGTTTTTCAGGGAATGTTTTTTGAGGATCAACATGAGAACTTGGAAGATGGTTCCTCGTTCTTATTTTGGATTTGTCATTGAAGGGGGGAATGTTAGCCTCTCTCAAATAACAATAATAAATCCAAAATAATAAATAAATTAATTAAATATTCCAAGTTAGGAATATGTGCCTAACTCTTGGGTTGTTCCTCAAATATTGGAGTTTGTTTAGTAACTCCCATCTTGGTGGGTTTTTGGTGAGAAATTATCTCAACCAAAGGAGTCTAAGATAGCACGGACTATATTAGACATTTTCTCCCATCTATTTAAATTGTAAACTAAATTCTTTTAATAAGAGAGAATGACGAGAATGCCATGAGGCTGAAGCCTCTTTTCTGCCATTGTTTTCTCTGGTTCTGTATCTGTGTTTTCTGCAATCTGTTTCTGAGTTAATTCATTTTGTACATTGGATGGCTTCATCTAAGAGATAGGTTTGCAATATGTTGTCCAAGTCACTACGGAAAATGTTGCTAACTATGTTGTTACTCATATATATGTTCTTACACTATAAAGAAGCTACACAGGGAACAAGGATTTGATCTGTCCCACAATCACCCATTTCACCACTAGCTTGATTTTTCTTTAGTCTCTCCACAATTCTATGTTCAAGTTGCAAAGGATGTCTCCTTCATATGAGTGGAATGCTTGTATCTACAACAGTAAAGTGATGGGCAACCCATAGCCCAACAAGTGAGACACAATCAAAGTTTTTGGATGGGAGTGCAAAAGGAGTTGTGTGCTATTAGTGAACCTTTGGTAAAGGTTCTTCGCTTGGTTGACAGTGTGAAGCTCACAATTTGCTACTTGTATGAGGCCATGGGCAAGGCCAATGAGAACAAGGGAAGAGGGATTCACTAGATGAGCCAAGATATGGAGTGTGATTGATAAGCGATGGAACCCCACAGTAAGCCTCTACCTCAACCCAGCATACTCTTATGCATGTGGATTTAGGTCTGATGCAGAGGTTATGGATGGATTTTTCCAATGTGTTCAAAAGATGGTGTTCACTCTCATTGAAAGCTCAAATATTTCCAAACAAATTGAGATATATAAGCTAAGTGATGGGACATTTGGTTATGATATGGCTATCCAAGACAAGACCACTAGGATGCCAAGTATGTTACAAGTAAAATTTGTTTCAAACTTCAAAATTTGAATGTCTTTCCTTTTAATCTATTTGTTACTCAATGGAAATATAATTCATTTTATTTCCTTCCCATTTATTTGTTGTAGATGTTTGGTGGGCAAACTATGGCAAAAGAGTCTGAGAGTTGCAAAAACTTGCCAATTGGGTGTTGAGTCAAACTTGCACGTCTTCAAGGTGTGAGAGAAACTAGAGAGTTTGTGAAAAAAATACACTCCAAAACATGCAACAGATTAGAAATTTCATAGTGTGCTAGGTTAATGTTGTCCTAGAGTTTCTTAAGGCACTAGGGTTTAAAGAGCAGAATTTTCGTTCAAACAATAGTTAAACTCAATACCAATAGTGAACAAACTCAATTTCTTAATTAATTGGATAGAACAGTATAGCAAAATCTCCAATCAACAATCACAGTACAGTGCAACAATTCATACAAATTCATGAAATAACACTATGCAATGATGAACAGTTTACACCCCAACAAATCATTGTCTATTACAGTAGTGCCAATGTTCAGAGTTTAACCAATTGTATGAGGGTTGATGCCATAGTTCCAGAATTCAATAATTATGGATTACTGAACTATATACCAACTTCACACCTTTTAATATCCCTTGAACAAAACCCTTACAGAACAATTTTGACTCAGTTCAGGGACTCAAACTCCTTTAAAAGGTCGGTTTTGTTGCAGAAGACCCTCACACTAGAACAGATGGCTCGTCCTTTTGTGATGTGTACTCTACTCCTGCCTCAGGTTAGACTCCCGACTTGCTACAGGATCTACATTAGCCTTAAGGTTGCAAAACTCCACCTCGATTTTCGTGCCTACACAAAACAGAAATTACAGAAAACTGTGCAGCATTAAATGTTGTACAGACAGCATTAAAAACGTGTTGTACGATTGTACAACCTCCTCGAAAACAGTGTTGTACAGAACTTTTGTACGACTGCCTCAATTTTCGTGTTGTATAGCTGCCTTGAACTTGCTGTACGGCCTCGATTTCTATGTTGATTTTCTGTTGTACGGAAATCAGAAAAACAGTCCCTCAAACTGTTGTATGGCCTCCTTGGGAATCGTGCCAATATAGTAGTAATAAATGATGTTCTTATCTCCTCGATTTTCGTGCCCTCTTGCCTTGAAAACCGTGCTCTGTCTTTGCTGTACAATTTGCTAAATCTCCTTGCTATTGCCCTCTTTCTCTCACTACTCAGAAATATCCTTTGCTTTCTCTTCTCCTCTCTCAATCTGCTCATGAAAGAATGAATGACATTTTCCCTCATTTTCCTCCTTTAACCTAACCCTAAGTGACTTTTGGGGAATCCCTAAATCTAATGGTTGAGATAGCTTTAGATATAGGGCTGAGATTAGAAGCTCATTTAAATCTCACTTTCAATTTTTTAATTCACCCCACTTTAATAAAGACCCACTTAGTCATTTATTTCCAAAGTCACTTTTCCCTTTCTAATTTTACATTGACTTTATTAAAGTCACTTTAAAATTAGACTTAGTAACTTTATCACTTAGAGTCACTTTTAAATTAGATTTGGCTTTATAACTTTATAAAGTCACTTTAGGAGAAAAATTAAATTCTTTTGGACACTTTTCCCTAGGCCAAAGATCAAAACCTTAGGGAACCACCTATCCTCCAGTAACCAAATTTCAACACTCCCTCTTACCGAGGAAGGTGTTCCTCACCACACCCATCTTGTCTCTGAAGTAGACATGCTTGCCCCGCGATAAGGCTTTGGTAAGAATATCTGCAACCTGCTCATCAGTGGGAATATACTCAAGCTTCACAGCTCCCTTCTGAACATAGTCTCTGATGAAATGATATTTGATCCCAATATGCTTTGACCTGTCATGAAATACTAGATTCTCTGTGAGTTTAATGCAACTCTGATTATCACAGTAAATCACTGAAGGTCTCAACGGCTGACCAAATAAGCCAAACAACATCTTGCGAAGCCAGATGGCCTCACAACTAGCTAGACTGCCGCCATGTACTCGTCTCCGCCGAACTCACGCGTCGATCGTCGCTTTAGCTAAACCACGACATCATCGCTGGCACCCAACCCAAAACAACACCCCGAAGTGTTCTTCCTATCGAAGTAATAAACCCCGCCCAATCAAAACTGCACCGTCAATCTCACTCCATCCCCCGCTGTATAATCCTTGCACTGAGTACTCCATTGTCCCCCCGCAAGTAGTCGCAGAAATGTGTTTTGCAACAAACCTGGGCACCCTCCCGCTCACACATGAACCAGCTCATCGTGTTGGACTACAAACACAGTATCCGTCCGGTGTTGACCAACTTCATCAAGAACCAATCGTTGTATATGACATTGGGATCCCAAAGATGAATCAAGCGTGAAGCTTCTTCCAGTTGGTGATCATCGGTGTCGACATGGGTCTACAATCCTCCATGTGGAATCTGCCAAGGATGTCCACAATATACTTCCCCTGCCCCAGGAAGAAATGCCCATCCCCCTGCCACACCTCCAAATCATAAAGTAATGCATCAAGCCAATGTCCTTCATCTCAAACTCCGACGCAAGATCTCTCTTGCAGTGCTCTATGAGTCTCTCTGCACCCATAATGACCAAGTCATCCACATACAGCACTAGAATGAGAGGCTCCTCACCTATCACAATGAAGTATAGGTTCGAATCTACATCACTCTTTGTGAAACCCGTCTCCTACAAGTATGTATCTATCCTGGAGTACCAAGCTCTAGGAGCTTGTTCAGGCCATAAAGGGCCTTCTTCAGTCTGCACACATGGGACTCCTTCCCATGCACCTCAAAGCCCTGTGGCTACTCAATGTACACCTCCTCCTGTAGGAAGCCATTGAGAAATGCGATCTTCACATTCATTTGGTGGATCTTCCAACCCATCTCTGCTGCTATCGATATGATGGAGCGAATCAAAGTATATCGAGCCACGAGAGCGAAGGTCTCCTCATAATCAACTCCCTCTACCTTGGAGAACCCTCTAGCCACAAACCTTTCCTTGAATTTCTCAATGTTGTCATCTGCAGCATGCTTTACCTTGTAAAGCCATCTGGAAGTAACCACGGATTTGCCCTCAGGCCTCGACACCACCTCCCAAACATCATTCACTAAGGTCCTGCATGGCCTCTCTCCAGACCTGCTGGCTAGCTGCCTCCTCATAGCTAGAAGGCTCAGAGTCAACGATGTAATGTTCCCAATTTTAGCATCAAGCTAAAATGGAACATTATAGTTGCACATTTTAATTTTGTTTAATAAAATGGGGAAGGAGACACCTTAGCCCCTTTTAGATGAAGGAATAACAATCCTAATGTGAAAGGGAGGTGAATAAAGTAGTTGAAATAAACACCAAGGGTGTGAATGGAACCCAGCTCACTTGATTACTCACCTTTGACTAAAGTCAACAGAACTGCCCAAGGAGGAAGAGGCTTCCTAGAGAAGCTACGTAGTTTTGGAGGGAAGAGATTCACATGAGGGTGGAAACCCTAATTGGTGGGACCTTGGTGGAGAAGAGTTCCTTTTGTTTATAAGGAGGAGATAGCAGCCCATTTGATACAGGTTATGTTTTAGAGTTTCAGACTTTGGGTCTGCAAAGCTTGCATCCCCGCACTGTTTAGCAGGGTGATGGTGCCCTCGGGCACTAGGTGTTCCCGGTCGGAAATCCCTACCTCTTCCTCAAGAAAGGATGAGGATTGAGCTGATTTTCCTCAATCCGGCATTGGCCACAGCCTCATTCATCTTCTACAGTGTTAGCTCTGCAGCAAAGAGGACGTTGTGTAGCTGGGTGTAGCTAGAGAGGAACTCATGGAGTCTCTCTTGTCTTGTTTTCTTCAGTGGAGGAGTGATCCACTCATTGGAGGAGCTGCAAGGAGGATTCCCGGGCTGTATTTCAAATCAGTGGCATGAGGCCACACTTCCATCATCTCCCACTGTGCAATCCATGGAGGAAACTGCGTTATTTTGAAGGAGCCAGTGAGAGAGGGGTTTCTAAAGCTTCAAAGGAGGATGTTTCTGAGATAAAGTGATCAGCCCTTTGTATTAGAGACATGATTAGAAGAGGGCAATCAGATTTCAGATCAGCCATAGCCTCATTCTCATTTTGTATCAGTTGCAGTGACAACATGGTTGTCACATTTTGTATACTCCGGCATTTCTAGCAATCTCTCCTAGATTGGCTAGAAATCTAGTATTTCAGCCCATCTCTTTGTTATTGGGCTATTTCTTTGTATCCTACAGCCACATTTGTATTTCATGTATATTCAGCAACAGCTACTCTCATATAGACTGCGCAGGCATGGTCCTCCGACATTTTGTGTAGCTATAATAACTTATGTATTTCAGGGTTGTTCATGAGAGATTGATTCCTATTGCAAAAGGGGTTCATTCCTCATGATATTTCTTGTATATTATTGCTGATATAATCATATAATGTTGGTTGCATACATTTCCCTCTTCTGGTGTATTTCAGATTTGTAGAGTTATTGGTTATGTTCATGTATTGCTGTAGCTCTCTCATTGAGCATTGTTTTAGAGACCTAGATTGGGGAGATCTGAATAACCCATCTAGATGTATTTCTTTGAGCTCATTTTCTGCAAAGGAGTTGTATTAGAGTTGTTCTAGGGCATCCCAGTGCTGGTTTGTCTTATTTATGCAGCATCTTCCTTATACAGCGTCCTCAAGGACCCTGTAGCAAGAATTCCCGAGGTGGAATATTGCATATCCATAGACAGAGTCTGTGAAGGGCCACCTAGCCTCAGGATCTCTCCCTTCTTTGGAAGGAATCATATCCTGTAAATGCCCCAACAGTCAATCTCTGAAATGGACTTGTGATAGCTCACTGAAGAAAGAAATTGGAATATCTCAAGATATTCCCGATGGAGCAGAAAATTCCAGATTTGGAATATTACAGTGGTATCAGAGCATGATCTTGGCTCAGCTTGTGCCCAAGATCCAATTCTATCAGAAAGAGGAGCTTCTCTCCAAGGAGAGGAGATTTACAAAGGAGACAAGGAAAGAGGAATGATGGAAGAGGAGGTTTCCCTTCTTCTTTTCCAAACCATTGAGGACATCATTGAAAATGTTGGTGAAAGGGAACAATGGGAAGATTTCCTGAAGAGAGTTGTGGATGGAGCAAACCCTAGTTTTTTCATGATGGGTGTGAGCATTCAGCCACACATGCAGATCCACAGCGCAATCCTTTGTCCATTTGCAAAGGGAATAGATAAAGGAGATGAGGCCATCAGAGGAGCAGCGCTGCAACTCAAAGGTATGGCTCATGTTTGTTGGTTTGAAAGTCCTATTTTACATTGCCATGCAAATGCAAGAACACATAAAGCTTTCACTAAGGGTTTGATGGAAGAACTTGGTGGAACTCATTGTGACATAAACACAAACACTTTGCATGCACTGGAAGGAACCAACAGCGCTGTCACACTGGGAGGACAACCATCACCACATGGAGGTGAGAAGGGAGCTATTGCTTCCACTAGAGGAGCCATTGTATCTTGCAGGGAGTTCTAAATATTTTTGCATGTGGGAACCAAGGCACAATTCTGGAGCCTATGTAGCATTTGATGGGGATTGTGAGATGGAAGGGGAAGAGAAGGATCAACATGGAGGGATGATGAGCTTTCTCCCTTATCTATTTCAAAAAATTTCTGCACATGGGAAAGAGACTGCACTGCGCAGAGGAGAAAGGGACAAATCAGTCCACTCATACATGCAGTCTATTTCAAATCTTGATGTCTCACTTTTTGAGGCTTTCCACTTGGGAGGCCACTTGATCTAGAGATGATGAGAGACATCATGCTTTTTGGTTTACCACTCTTGGATTCCGGAGAGGTGGAGACATTGGAGGAATCCATCATAGCGTAGAGAGTTTGGGGATAAGCTTATGGAGCCTCGGGATACACTCTCTTATTTTCAATACCACCCATTCTCATCAATTTCACTGCGCAGATAGAGTTGTTGTATGGAGGATAGCACCTTCATGATGCAAGATGGCTGCACCATGGATTTGGTGAGAGAGAGGTTACTTCCTTGAGGAGGAACTCTTTCATGCTTTGGAGTAGATGGAGACCACTCATGCTTACATTGCCTAGGATCGGGAGATTCTTTGGAGATGATAGTCTCTCATGGGAGGCTTATTTTCAGAGATATCATTTCTTTTGAGCATGAGCAGCTGCATGATGGGCATGGCAGCAACTTGGAGGATGACTTTGGCATGAGGGGATGTCAAGGTAGCATGCAGCGGCGTGATGGAGCACCATATTGCAGAATGCCAGCGCTGTCTATGTGGAGGATTGATCCAGGATGGAGGACTTAGCTTGGGTTGAGTATTCCCCAAGATCTTGGTGCATACATGACTCTTGGATGGCCTTGATGGAGATGGCAGATACTTGGTGGATGATATGATCATCTATCATCATGGCAAACTCTTCTTGGCTAGGGCTTCTAGTCTCAAGGAGACACTATTGCATGCAGCATATGAGGACTTCCTAGCTATGCATTTGGATGCATACTTTGCCTTGCTAGAGGAGTTCACTTGGGAGGGCAATCAGCATGATCTACATCAGCATATGGATAGATGCAGAGCCCGGATGTTTTTTGGAGAGGTTGGCACAACCATTCCCTTACTCATTGGAGGAGAGGGAGAGCATTCAGTTGAGCCATTTCAGCTCAAGGTCTCAAGTACATGGTAGAGAAGGTATAATTTCACATTATGTACCTCTTTACTTTATATGAGCAGCATATTGATCAAGGAGGATCATCCCTTCTTGCACCTGGTATAATGTACTTGTAGCTACTTGTAGCCCTAATTTTGGCTAATTTTGTGATGGTTGTGGGGGAAGCCACATGCTTCTTGGTGTGCACCATTGGCACCAAATGATATTTTCATGTTTTCATCTTATGAGGAGATGTTGTGGCAGCAAACAAGTGGCTAGTGCAGCACTTGTTAATTTTGATTTTGAGGCAGGCCAAGGAGGCACTACACAGTTCCATGAGTGGAACTTTGAACCACTCTCCGATTGTCATTTGACAACTTGTTTCTATTGCATATTGCTCCTTACATTTTTCTGATGTTGTATATCTATTGAGGAGCATTACTTGGAGAGTGTTGTATGTACAGCCCATTGGGAGCATGATTCTCCCCATTGTATATGTTTTATCTTGCAGGAGATACCATGGGCAAAACATGATTGCCACATTGCTACTTGTACCTTCTTGTGGGAGGAACCACTTGGAGATTATGTAGAGGCATTTCATGGCAGATTTTTCTTGATGGGGTAGCTTGGGCCATTCTTGAAGGCCATATTTTTCCAGCCCAAAGACAAAGGCAGCCCCATATGTGCAGCACATGGAGAGAGAGCCATCATGGGAAACCAAACCAACTCTCCATTCAGCCCCAACACATTGCAGGAATCAAGGGTGAGATTTTCATTTGGATGGTAGCATGGATAAGAGGACCATCATTGGGAGCAGAATTTTCCCATGCATATCATCACTCCTACCTTAAGGGGCCACATTCCAGCAAGAAGGATTCCACTACACCTTCTATCTTTCCATGAGGAGCATCATTTTCAGCTTGCATACTTGGGAGAGAGCATTGGGGGACAGATTCATTGCAGCATATTTGAACAGTGGTGGGACCATTAATGAGGAGGCCACAAGAGAAGAAGGGGGAGAAAATTTTGTTCTCTCTATGCAATTGCTTGAGGGCAAGCAACATGTGGGAGGGGAGGACTGTAATGTTCCCAATTTTAGCCTCAAGCTAAAATGGAACATTATAGTTGCACATTTTAATTTTGTTTAATAAAATGGGGAAGGAGACACCTTAGCCCCTTTTAGATGAAGGAATAACACTCCTAATGTGAAAGGGAGGTGAATAAAGTAGTTGAAATAAACACCAAGGGTGTGAATGGAACCCAGCTCACTTGATTAGTCACCTTTGACTAAAGTCAACAGCGCTGCCCAAGGAGGAAGAGGCTTCCTAGAGAAGTTGCGCAGTTTTGGAGGGAAGAGATTCACATGAGAGTGGAAACCCTAATTGGTGGGACCTTGGTGGAGAAGAGTTCCTTTTGTTTATAAGGAGGAGATAGCAGCCCATTTGATACAGGTTATGTTTTAGAGTTTCAGACTTTGGGTCTGCAAAGCTTGCATCCCCGGGCTGTTTAGCAGGGTGATGGTGCCCTCGGGCACTAGGTGTTCCCGGTCGAGAATCCCTACCTCTTCCTCAAGGAAGGATGAGGATTGAGCTGATTTTCCTCAATCTGGCATTGGCCACAGCATCATTCATCTTCTACAGCGTTAGCTCTGCAGCAGAGAGGACGTTGTGTAGTTGGGTGCAGCTAGAGAGGAACTCATGGAGTCTCTCTTGTCTTGTTTTCTTCAGTGGAGCAGTGATCCACTCATTGGAGGAGCTGCAAGGAGGATTCCCGGGCTATATTTTAGATCAGTGGCATGAGGCCACACTTCCATCATATCCCACTGTGCAGTCCATGGAGGAAATTGCGTTATTTTGGAGGAGGCAGTGAAAGAGGGGTTTCTGGAGCTTCAGAGGAGGATGTTTCTGAGACAAAGGGATCAACCCTTTGTAATAGAGACATGATCAGAGGAGGGCAATCAGAATTCAAATCAGCCATAGCCTCATTCTCATTTTGTATCAGTTGCAGTGACAACATGGTTGTCACATTTTGTATACTCTGGCATTTCTAGCAATCTCTCTTAGATTGGCTAGAAATCTAGTATTTCAGCCCATCTCTTTGTTATTGAGCTATTTCTTTGTATCCTACAGCCACATTTGTATTTCATGTATATTCAGCAGCAGCTACTCTCATATAGACTGCGCAGGCATGGTCCTCCGGCGTTTTGTGTAGCTACAATAACTTATGTATTTCAGGGTTGTTCATGAGAGATTGATTCCTATTGCAAAAGGGGTTCATTCCTCATGATATTTCTTGTATATTATTGCTGATATAATCATATAATGTTGGCTGCATACATTTCCCTCTTATGGTGTATATCAGATTTGCAGATTTATTGGTTATGTTCATGTATTGTTGTAGCTCTCTCATTGAGCATCGTTTTAGAGACCTAGATTGGGGAGATCTGAATAACCCATCTAGATGTATTTCTTTGAGCTCATTTTCTGCAGAGGAGTTGTATTAGAGTTGTTCTAGGGCATCCTAGTGCTGGTTTGTCTTATTTATGCAGCAGCTTCCTTATACAGCGTCCTCAAGGACCATGTAGTAGGAATTCCCGAGGTGGAATATTGCATATCCATAAACAGAGTCTGTGAAGGGCCACCTAGCCTCAGGATCTCTCCCTTCTTTGGAAGGAGTCATATCCTGTAAATTCCCCAACAGTCAATCTCTGAAATGGACTTGTGATAGCTCACTGAAAAAGGAAATTGGAATATCTCAAGATATTCCCGATGGAGCAGAAAATTCCAAATTTGGAATATTACAAACGATGTTGACAATCATTTCCATATAGCTACAGAACCTATCAAGTGGTCTGCTCTCTCTCACTGGCCTCTTAGGCCCAGCAACAGATGTGGCCTCTCTCAAGGTATCCTGAAGCCACTTGGGCTTCCTCTTCCCTGAGCACACTTCTCCCACTGGAGAATAAAACTCCTCCTCCTCATCAGGAGCCTGAACTCCTGACTGTCTGTCTGTTGTCCTCCTGCTTGAACCTGAACCTGTAGACGCTGAAGTACCGTGTGAACTGTCCATCAATGGACTCCTTAGTGAACGGCTCTTCAGACTGCTCTGCATGCTGCCTGAAGCACTACCCCTCTGACTCTGCGAGCCACTGCTCACTGATGGACCTGACACCGTAATCGATGTACCTCCAGATCCTCCTGATCCCTGTCCACTGGATCCCTGCGACTGACTCAGCTGCTCCTGAGGGTCTAGCTGATCCAAATACTCTAACTCCCGTGACCTCCTGAAAGCCCTGTCCTCCTCGAATTTCACATCCTGCCTAACAACAACTCTCCTTCGTGCAGGAATATAAATCCAAAAGGCCTTTGAGGTCTCACTGTAGCCCACAAAGATACCCTTCTTTGCAGTGGGCTCTAGCTTGGTCCTCTTCTCCTTGGCTACATAGGAGTATGCAATACACCCAAAGATACGAAGATGACCAATATCAGGCTTCTTCCCAGAAAAAGCCTCCTCCAGAGTGACATGCCCCAAAGCACGATGCGAACTCCTGTTCTGCAAATATACAACAATGTGGCAGGCCTCTGCCCACAAAAACAATGGTAACCCCTGATCATGTAATATGGATTTGGCAACCCCAACAATAGATATGTTCTTCCTCTTCGCAACCCCGTTCTGCTGGGGGTTGTAAGGAACTGTGAACTCCCTCCTAATGCCTGCCTCCGCACAATAATCAACAAACTCACCAAGGGTGTACTCTCCTCCATTGTCCGACCTCAGGGACTTGATCTTCCGACCTGTCTGAGTCTCCACAAGAGCACTGAACTCCTGAAACCGCTTGAAGACCTCACTCTTGGTCTTCAAGAAATAAATCCAGGTACTCCTAGAGTAATCATCAATGAATAAAACATAATACTCATATCCACTCAAGGAAACATGAGACATCCGACCGCTCACATCGGAATGAATCAAATCAAGTATCCCAGTCGATCTGCTGTCACTGTTGGGAAAAGGGGATTTGGCAAACTTGCCCATAGCACATCCTCTGCATGTATCAAAGTGATCAGTACTAAAATCTGGTACACCTGTAGTGATCTCCTGCAATGTCCTCAAGGCTCCATGATACATGTGCCCCAGCGTGCGGTGCCAAATCTCGCACAGCTCTGAACTGCTAGCTCTACTGTCGGTACTACTGCTCAATGCCAAAAGGGGTGGAAATGCAAACTTGTACACCTTTGAATGGTGTAAACCAATCACTCTAGCTAACTCAGCTTGGAGCGCCCCTGGGATATATCAGCACCTGTCCTCTCCTGAACAATATCTCATATCCTCTGTCCTCCAATGTTGAGACAGATATGAGGTTCTTCCTCATCCAGCACATATAGAACATCTGGCACCTTCAAGGGAGGTTTGGGTTCCCTATCAAATGTCAATGTCCCCACACCGACTGCTCTAACAACGTTGTCATCTCCGAGTACTACCTCTATATCAGTGCCACTCTCTGAAAGCTCTGAGAAGTACTCACGGACTCCTGTCATATGACGTGAAGCCCCACTGTCAACATACCAGATACCTGAAGATGCTCTGCTAGTGGAGGGAAATGCATACTCCCTCTCAACCTCTGTGACAGGTGATCTTGCACTAATGGACTCACATGCAATGAACCCAAACTCTCAATCAAAGCTATCCATAAAGTCCTCTATCTTTGTTGATGCTACCATGCTCTGGTTCTTCCCCTTCTTCTTCTTCTCCGGACACACAACTGCATAGTGTCCCATCTTCTGACAATTCCAACACTTCACCTTGGAATAGTCCTTCTGTGTGTTCCCCTGTTTACCTTTACCTTTGCCTTTGCCCCCACCAACACTTGTGGAAGCTTGCTTCTTTCCCTTGCCTTTCTTGCCTCCTGCCAACACTGCTACATCCTCATCTTGCTCAATTGGTTTGGCTGCCCCAAGCTAGCTCTTTCTGAGTTCTGTCTGTATGCAATCATCCCAGAACCTCTCCCAAGAGGGAAGGGTCTCACATGCACAAACCCCATCAGCAAAGTTCAGCAATGCACTGGGAAGGCCATTCGCTGCAATCCACACCAACTCAGTGGGTGGAATGACCTCCTGAACTGTTGCCAATGCATTTCTCACATTAGTAATCTTTGTGAGATATCCAGCTACATTATCAGTCTTACCCATCTTAATGGTCTTCAACTTCTCCCTTAGGACCATTTTCCTGTTCTCATTGGTACTCTGGTAGAGATTGGTCAATGTTGTCCACATCTCATGAGCATATCTCTTTCCTCTCACATGAGGAATGAAATGGTCTTAGATTCCATCCAGAATCAGTCTCTTACCCTTGTTATTCTTCTTATTAAATGTTGCCAACTGAACAGCATCAGTAGGCACATTAACAGGGTGTTGTGCGGTATGCACCATGATATCCCAGATTTCTGCCTCCTCAAAGATGCTCTGCATTCTTTCCTTTCAAACACTATAGTTACTATGTCCATCCAACCTATCCTCCACCTTCAAGCCCAAAGACATGATGGCTGTCCTAATAAACTGAAAATAACACTACTATAGTAAAGGTATTGTTTTCTGTGTGAAAATCAGCTGCTTGTAATTTTCTTCTTGATGTCCCAAACTACACTTTTCAGCAGTCTATCTTTGATACCATGTAGAAATTTTATAACCCAACCCCGGTTTTCAGTTTCTCCTTATTTCTCCCATAAAGTTAAATGCCCATTCCCATAGACACACATTCAACAAGCTGAAAAAATAAATATTTTATGAAAACACAAATTTTGGAAATTCACAGTGCTGAAATGTAGAAATAAAAACTCAGAAAAATAAATCAGCGACACACAGAAAATTGACATGCTGATTTTTGGTCAACTTGACCCTAGTAAAACCCTCTACAACTCTTGGGGAAAACCAATTCGAAAACTCTCTTTTATTTCTGATATATATATTTTACAGTGAGACAGAAATACACAGTAAAAAATTACAGCAACCTCTTAAATCTACTTATCTTGAAAACCGTGCAAAACTCCACCTCGATTTTTCGTGCCCACACAAAACAGAAATTACAGAAAATTCTGCAGCATTAAATGTTGTACGGACAGCATAAAAAATGTGTTGTACGGCTGTACAGCCTCCTCGAAACAGTGTTGTACAGAACTGCTATACGGCTGCCTCGATTTTCGTGTTGTACGACTGCCTTGAACTTGTTGTACGGCCTCGATTTCTCTGCTGATTTTTTGCTATACATAAATCAAAAAAACGGTCCCTCAAACTGTTGTATGGCCTCCTTGGGAATCGTGCCAATATAGCAGTAATAAATGATGTTCTTCTCTCCTCGATTTTCGTGCCCTCTTGCCTTGAAAACCGTGCTCTCTCTTTGTTGTATGGATTTGCTGAATCTTCTTGCTGTTGTCCTCTTCCTCTCACTGCTCAGAAATATCCTTTGTTTTCTCTTCTCCTCTCTCAATCTGCTCATGAAAGAATGAATGACCTTTTCCCTCCTTTTCCTCCTTTAACCTAACCCTAAGTGACTTTTGGGGAATCCCTAAATCTAATGACTGAGATAGCTTTAGATCTAAGGCTGAGATTAAATGCTCATTTAAATTTCACTTTTTATTTTTTAATTCACCCCACTTTAATAAAGACCCACTTAGTCATTTATTTCCAAAGTCACTTTTCCCTTTCTAATTTCACATTGACTTTATTAAAGTCACTTTAAAATTAGATTTGGTAACTTTATCACTTAAAGTCACTTTTAAATTAGATCTGACTTTATAACTTTATAAAGTCACTTTAGGAGAAAAATTAAATTCTTTTGGACACTTTTCCCTAGGCCAAAGATCAAAACCTTAGGGAACCACCTATCCTCTGGTAACCAAATTTCAACAAAGGTCTCGAATCCATCTATTCTGGCCTCAATCCGTCAAGAGAATGATCTACGACTGCTTCCAAGTTTCGATTTGCTACATAATTTTGAGACGTCACTTCAGAAAGTTAATTCGGCGTCAGCTTGACTCATCTGAACTTCTGTTCAGGGTTTCTTTAGAATACAGACTGTGTACAGAATGCAAAGGCTTCACAAACCTTGTTGCTTCCCCTGATTAGACCCTCAAATAGACTCAGATTAATCATCTACCTCAGAATTGAGGTCTTGATTTGCCCAGAACAACTTGAAAGTCCTCAGACTAGGGTTGTCCTAGAATTTCGCTATTGATGTGCCTTTCAACAAATTCGATTGACTTTAGAAAGATCCACTTCTCTTCTTTCATATACGTGCCTTGAGAAAAATTCGTTGACCTTGACTAGAGCTTTCTTCAACAATCTTGTGCTAGAACAAGGTAGAAAAGATAAAGATAGAAAAAAGAGTTTATCAACTAGGGTAGAATCTTTCACCACCGAAATTGATAGGAGAAAAGGGGTCTTACAACCCTTGGAGCCTTAGGCTCAAATACAAACAGAAATAAATGATCCAATCCAATGATCCTCCAAACAAATTCAACCCTCTGGTATTTATAGATTTCCTTGAGGGGGATTTTCTCCTTAATTGATTGAGAGAGGTTCACTCAAAACCCCAACTTTGGGATTCTTTGCCCAGCTGCCCCAAAATTTGCCTGCACATTGGGTATTTTGGAGTTTTCCCCTTTATCAATGACTATAGCCTACTTCGTCTCTTGTACAATTAATTTCTCGGGAACATTATTGTCCCCCCTTCTCGACATTGCTTGTCCTCAAGCAATGACAAGTCCTGTTGCTGCCCATTTTGTCATCCTTCCATTCTACTGGCAAAATTCAGTGGGCAAAGTGCTTCACTTATGTCATTTTCATTAATCTGTACAATCACAAGTGTTTTTGAGTCTCCTCCAATCTTGTAGTAGTGTGTTAGCTTGGTGTTCCTAAAGGGAATGTGACTATTTTTAGTTGCAAGAGAGTATATCTCATCCCCTAGAGCAGAGAGTGACTTGTTCATGTTCTATGCTTCCTTAAGACGATCTCCTTGAACGTCAGTTTTTGCTACTCGCCCACTTCCAGCTTGATTAACCAACCAAAGTTTGCTCCTAGTGCATTCTCCATTAATTGAGTTCTCCCCTTTTATCATCACAGGAAATATGTAGTGAGAACGAGTATTGTGTTCATTGGCATTAGTGAAGCCAACAGTTATAGCACTGCTTCCAATTTGCAGCACTTCCAAACCTCATTCATATTGTGCATGTGTGCTTCAACAAGACCTGGTACATGATGAATCCCTACATCCATCTACCTTATCCGTAGCTTCTTTACAGCTTGTCCTAGCTAAGGAGATGCAATCAAGTCATGTATGTGTTCATTGTAAACCCCTAACATACTCACAGGGATATCATATCCAGTTTGTCCATATGCAAATATACAAACATTGTACCTATCCAAAACTGATACTACAACAGGTACAGTATCAAAAACATCCACTTGATCAGTTTCTGGAATAAAAACTGAATCAAATTTGAAGACCCCTTTGGAGGCTCCATGGGTTTGGGTCTTGATCTCAGAGTCTTCTGCAGTGTCAACTTCTGCCACAAAAACAACTCCTTCTGCAACCTCCTGAGCACTAAATGGACAATACCTACAGAAGACTCAAATGTTTCCTTTCAACTCCAATAGTTTGTTATAGGGTTGTTTGTGTTCCTTACTTTCTTCTATAAATTTCATTTTTAGCTCCTCATGCTGATTAATCGGAGCTTGGACCTTGAGTGTCATGTCAGTGATATCAGGTACCGGAAAAGCATCTGTGGGATCGAAAATCTGTTCAGGGCACCTGGGATGGCTCCTCACTTTACCCCATACCATTCCCCAACAGAAGACTAACTGTGTTACATAATTAGCAAGGGCCATTTTTTTGGGCGTAGAACCTCTATTAAAGGACCTTCTATGATGGCATTTATTTGCAATTTGTGGTGAAGGTGACATTGATGAGCAATCCTGGATATTTTTCTCCTCCCTTCCTGCAGATCAGATGTTTACCCATGTCCTTTTGGTTGCATTATGTCCCTCATAGAAGAAACTTCTTTCTCCTGGTCAAGAGCTACTCCCTTGGAGGTGCCTATCTCATCAACATTACTTGAATGTACTGCTGCAGAACCAACATTTATAGAAACTTTTTCCATAGAGAGTTTTTCAGTGTCACCGACTTGTGTTTCACCTTGAAGTTGTTCATTTAGTTCCACTTCCTCTGACGGATCAAATGCATCAAGGCATGATTTGACCTCTGGTTCTACCCATGGATTTAAGTTTCCCACCATAGGGTCATGTTGCACATTAGAAGGTTGGTCTCTAAGTTCTCCTTCCAACACTTCATTAACCAAAGGCAAGAAGCGGTGGGATTCAACAACACGGCCTGCTGTTGGATACACAAGTATTGTTCTCCTGATGTTTTTCCATCGTAGCCCCACAACTGTTCTGACAACATCCTTGGTCAAGAATAGTGGCCCCAAAGTCTCCATCTTGATCTGGCGCCTTAGGCTCGACAAGTTCAACCGCCAATTCTCTTAAAGCACCATCTTGCTCTACAAGGTGTTCTTTCTCTATAAAGTCCACTGCATCTGAATCTTGTTGCTTTCCACCTGTACCTGTCTCCTCCTAGGAGACTGAAATACTCTCCCTATGTTCCTGAACAAATACAATTTGCTCTCCCTTCTTGTTCCCTGAAACATGTCGCATAGACTCTTCAGGTGGTTGCCATGACAGATTTTGAGATCCTTCTTGTCCTCTAATTTTATTCATGCCATTCGGCAATCCAGAATCATCACGAATCTGATTTGACACATTTAGTAATTTGTCATTGACTTTCATATCCACCATCTCAACGCCTGCATTCAATAACTCATCGTGTGATTGAATAAACAATCCACTACCAACTATGTTTCCATTTACTGTATCACCTTGTGTAAAAGCATCTTTTATCCTATATTCAGCAATTGGAAAACAGGGTTGGGAAAAAATATCTGGCATTATATCATTTGTCTCATGGTTACCACACACATCATTAGGAATGATTTCCAGTCCTTTTCTTCCTTCCACAATTGAATTTGAATTCAAAAATTCAACATCTAGATTTTTTCGAGCCTCATCCTGTAATGGAAGATGAGATTGTTTTCTATTCACTAACTCGTCCTACAAACCAACAGAAAATCCATCACTTGTGGTGCTTTCATTTCCTGCATCGCCTTGTGTTAAAACATTTGCTTTGTTAATTTTACCTACTGGAAAACAAGGTTGTGAAAATACATCTGGTGTTATATTCTTTGTTTCATGAATACAACCCACGTCATTAGAAAGGCCTTCCATCCCTTTTTTTCCTCCACACTTGAGCCCAAGTTTTGAAACTCAACATCCAGATTTCATTGAGGTTCAAGATGCAATTCAACTCAAGGTTTTTCTCTATTCAGTGACCCATCCTCTGATCCAACAGAACAGTCATTGCCTAATGTACCACTTCCACCGTCAAGATGCTTCCTCAAATTCATGTCATTTTCACAATCAAGGGGTGCACTAGCTGTGGCAGCTAAAGTGGGCATTCAATCTTCCAGTTGATGGCTGGACAATCCATCACAACCACTACCTTCACTCCTTTCAAATAATTTTGGCTGATTGGATGCCTTCTCTTTAGGGGGATACAGCCATGTCCATGATTTTGCCTTTGCTTCAGCTTTTCTTATACTTTGTTTTACAGGCTTGGGCTTATGATCAGTATAACTCGATTTGTTTTTCTTGCCACTGGCCCAAAAACCATTCCATAATTCATTCCTCTTAAATTTTCAATGTTCTATGTTGTAACAATCCCCTAGACAATTTCTTTTTGCAGTAGCAATCACTTTTCCAATTAAATTTCAATCATCCAATGACAGTAAGCAATTGTAAATAGAACAATAAACAATATGCACAATAGAAGACAGCCAAAATCAAATGAGACACAGAGATTTAGGTCAAAGACTGTAGAAAATCCACAAAAATTCTGATCTACTTGAATGAACAAATCTGAAACTAACTTATAACCCAAGACACAGAATTTTCTCTATTCAATTTCTAGCGGAATAGGAGTAGAAATAACAGTCACACAATATCAAAAACACAATTTTTCTAGGGAACCCAACTAGGAAAATCCTCTGCTTGATTGAGAATAATATTAATAAAAGAATGAGCAATAAATCTCTTACAAAAAACAATTTTGTTTCAATAGAAACCAATCTAGTTTTCTCTGCTTGTACTAAGTTGAAACACCTGCAAGACTCTGATCCCTGCATCCCTATTTCCTTGCGCAAATCCCAAGGAAATTCTCCTATAAATATGCGCACAAGCCTCTCTTGGTACGCTAATCCTCACACAAGCTCTCACACACAAACACAAATTGGTGTTCTCTATTGCCTCGTCTCACCCAAGGCTACGGGGGCATCCCCCTCGAATCCGCTCTCAAAGCATGCTCCGCTCAGGAGCGGATCCAGAGCGACCTCAAGAGTGTGCTCCCTTAAAAAAATTCCACTCCCTATCTTTCCGGGAGCGTTCGGGGAGCGATCGCTCCCACGCGCCAAAAGTCAATCCCCTTGGAAAAATCACGAACCCGGTGTTTTTTTTTTGGGAGGGAGGGGTGGGCACTGTTACCCACCATTTTGTGGGTGACATCCCTAAGAGAAAATTTTCTCCAAGATGGTCCTTAGTCAGCAACCCCTTGCAGTCACCAACTAGCTCGTTGTGCCATTTCTTCGCCACCTGAGCCATCCATGTGGTCCCTCACCCGTCCGCCATGATCGTATGTTCGAAGGTGGGCCTCCCAAACCTAAAGGTATGCCTTGTCATTTGGTAATTGAGTATTGCAGTTTACTTATCATGGAAGCTTCTAGGCATGGATTAATGGGGGGATTCAATGGAAAGAGTGCGCTAGGTCTTCGCTCTTGTCCCCTAGACCTCTTTTGGATGTTACCCTTCGATCCTAGTCCCGTGGGATCTCTTTTATTCACCTTTGGGCTTTAGGGATGGTACGACATGGAAAACCCTAATTTTGGTTTCGTGGTTCCACTCCCCCATCCACATATATTACTCTCCTTTCGTTTATTGTAACCCCATTCATCATCTTTCCACCTTGGGTCCACATTTCTCCACTGGGTCCACATAGGGTTAGCCTCCCCTTTCCATTGCCCACACCTTGGGTTGAGCCTGAAACGATGCCCCGAAAGTTGATGCAACTGAAAAGAAAAAATAAAAGCATAATTGGTCACATTCAATAGGAAAATGTACCCCAAAATGCAAAAGATGGCTGGGACAAACATATTTAGCACGTGGGAAAAAGCCAACGCATGAGCTCTACCCCATGACCATGGCCATCACCCTGGTTCCTATAGGCCGAAGATGAGCCTCCTTTATCATCCAGGAACCCATGATTGTCCCAACCCCTGGTGTGCAATTAACCGCCCTACCTTAAAGGGGATATCGATTGTTATAACTTACACATCATTCTCTTATCCCTTGAGCCCCGAGCAATTAATTAAAGAAAAGAAAAAACATAAAAGGAAAAATGCATATGAAGAAGGGTGGAAAAATCAAGGTCGGGGTATCTCATGCACCAAGATTGCTCCCTCCTATACATTATATACTCAAGTGTGGGATTCCCTTTGTTAGCTACCCTGGTACCCCGACATGTGGCCCAGGATTGCCCATTTCATCCCCTATTCCATTCATTTCTTTATCACATGCCACCACCATTTGAAGGATGTACCTTGGACATATTGTCCCCTTTAAAAGTAGAAACCACCTAATAGGGTACTTGGTTAACCACCCTTGGAGCTTGGAGACATTAGCACATGCCAAAGACCACTATGGAAGGGCATGCCATTATGAAGTGCCCACCTGTCTTCCATGGTTTGTAAGCTCTTTAACTCGGTTTCTTTAATTGACTTGTTGTACTAGAAGGCAAGAGGATACATTGGATCTTATGCAGGATTGTAGATGGTCTCCAATTTGGGCTTTGTCTCCCTATACGGGGTCCTAACCCTCCTATATGACACCTAGGAACTTCATCAGGCCTCTTCTAAGGCCCAACAACATATACTATTGATTATTCAAACTCTTGAGAGGCTTATTCTTTTGTTTATGAGCTAGTTTGGTGGGTTTGTCACCAAAAGTAGTGATTTTGTACATTATTTTATTTTGGGGGCTACTGAGGCCTAATTAGCTAAATCAAACTCGTTAGAAGTGTATAAATACAAGCAATGTGATTTTATTTTAGCATCGTCACTTGGATTGGATGTCACATACATTGTTGTTGGGATTTGCGCTAATTTACCGCATCCATTTATGCGAAGTTGTGGAAATATTGTTTCTAGTTAGTGTTGCTTCATATATGGGCCATGTATAATGAATGAATGTTCCTAGAGATGTTTCGCCTTGGAAATCCATCTTGATATGACATCTATTTTGCAAAACAAAGTATAAAGTCTTTGAAGTTACTTTTGCTGCAAATCCTAATGCTAAGTGAAGTTGTCTTTGAGGCCTCCTTGACATAGAAAATCAAAAATCCATAGTCATAATTCTACTTGACTCCAATCTCCCCAGAAGGATTAGACACTGGTCCTCCATAGGTGATCACCTCAAAGCTTATTTCTTTCACCTTACCCTCTTTCTAGGCCTAGCCTACATAGGTCACCTAGGGCATCAATTATCTCACAATCTAGCCATCCAAACACTTCAATTTTTGGTTCACAATTGTGCTGGTGTGTCCTCAAGAAGCCCTCCAAATTTCATGAGATTCTGACAGTGGGATCTTGAGATATCGCAAGAACTAGCTCAAAGACCGATTCTTGCCCTTGGTTTCCTTAAGCTAGAAACCTCACTAGGATCATTGCATTACCTTTCATTGAAAATTCCTTCTTTGATCCCCCTATCCTCCTTGACTAGGTCCAATATATCATTGATTGCTCTGTGAAAATTCGATATCTTGAATCTTACTGTAGCAACTAATATTATTTCTTCTATTTGTTAAATTGATTAAACTAATTATTTGCAGTTTTCTACGGCAAATATCGAAACATATACATTGCAGCCTTCACAAATAAAATATTGCGGAAAGTAAATGCAAGGAAAAATACTAGCACACATACAACCACAATGACAGTTCTTTTTAGACAATCGTCCCCAGAAAAACCCAATGTGGGAAAACCGATGCAGCAGATGAGGGTTTCTTTATTATTCTTCAGCAATAATTCATGTACAAGATATCGGATGGAAAAATAGAAGAAAAGACACTAAGAGAAATTCTATTGAACAATTTCTCACACTCCACAGCGTTTTTTACCTCGGAAAGGACCTTTTGTCCTTACATTGGCCTCACTGCATCACCCTCTGCGCAGTGCCTGCATCACTGCCTCTGCACTGGTGATTTGCGTCCTCCTTTGCGCTGCCCCTTCTAAACTTCTCTTGTACTCTCGGACTAGTGTTGATCCCTCTCTCTCCCACTTGCAACTCACCCTCTGATTCGATTTCCTCTTGCTGAACTTCAGCCACTGAGAAAATCAATCTGCTTGGGCAACTAAGTATCTGCACTAAGTGTGTTCTCCAAGTGCCCATTGAGTTCCTTCTTATAATCTCTCATTGAAAAATCAACGACCAAGATTAAAACATAATTGATGGCTAAGATTAGCTTGGACTCGATCTTTGTCTTCATCTAGAATATTCTCACCAGATTTAATTAATCACATTTCTTAAGTTTAGACTTACGAATACATTAAAAATGATTAATTATTTTAAGTAAATCATCTCCAGGTGGAATTTTCCCAAACGATTTCTAGGTCTTGGAGAATGCATGTGTCTTAGCCTCTCTGCAAAATCTCAAGCCTAAAGCACATTTAGTGCTACAAAAATGAACACTCCCTCTTAGCGAGGAATGTGCTCAAGTGTTGCAACCCACTGAAGCATCACTCTGGCTCTATATCACCTCCTGCTACACTGCTGATGTCTAGCCTCAATGCCCACCAACTATTTCGCAACTCTCGTTTTGCACTACATCTGTGCTGCTACTGACCCTGCATACTGCTGCCAACTATTGCATCTGCACTACAACTCCCTCTCATTTGTTGTTGTTGTAACTTAGAATCCATTTGTTTTTGGTACTGAAACAGGTTCTCTACCATACCCATTTGTTCCCTGAACAAGATGAACTTAGCTCTACCTAGAGCATTTGTGTGTACGCCTGCTACCTGATCTCCAGTGGGAACATACTGCAATTGTACTGCCCCACACTAAACAGTCTCTGAGAAAGTGACATTTGATATCAATGTGTTTCGACCTATCATGAAATACCGGATTCTCAGAGAGTTTGATACAGCTCTGATTATCGCAGTAAACACTAGTCGCTCCCATCCTCTTCCTAAACAAACTCACAAGCAGCTTTCTAAGCCATATTGCTTTGCATGTAGTTGTGTTGGCTGCCATATATTCAGCTTTTGTTGAGCTCAGTGCTACTGACTTCTGCTTCCTGCTACACCAAGAGATCATCCTTGATCCAACGCTGAAGTAGTACCCGGAGGTACTTTTCCGGTCTACTGAACTACCTGCCCAAACTACATCTGTGAATCCGCTCAATCTGACGTCATCTCCGACGGTATATTTCAACCCATAACCAACTGTTCCACGCACATATCTAAGAATGTGCCTAGCTGCTGCCCAATGTACCCTTTTCGGTTCCACCATGAACTAACTAAGGGTATTGACAACGAAACAAATGTTTGGCCTACTGTTGACCAGATACATGAGCGACCCAATGAGCTATTTGTACAAGGTGGAGTCGACTTCCTTATCTCCTTATGCATCTATCTTCTTCCAATTGGTGGTCACGAGCGTTGCCATGGGTCAGCAATCTTGCATTCTTAATCTCTTCAGAATCTCTATAGCATATCTTCCTTGCCCAAGGAAGATCTCCCCATTCTTCTGCCATACTTCCAATCCTAGAAAATAATGCATCAACCCCATATCCTTCATGTCGAATTCTGCTTCAAGGTTCTTCTTGCAATCCTTTATGAGCCCTGATGACCCTGTTAAAAACAAGTCATCTACATATAATACCAGAATAAGCGGCTCCTCCACCAACAGATAGTAGAGATTGGGATTAGCATCACTCTTGATGAATCCCAACTACTACAAGTAAGTATCAATCCGACCATACCATGCTCTGGGTGCTTGCTTGAGCCCATACAGGGCTTTCTTTAACCTGCATACATGAGTTCTGCTCTCATGAGTCTTGAAGCCTTCAGGTTGTTCTATATACACCTCCTATTCTATCACCTCATTCAAGAATGTTGTCTTGACATCCATCTGGTGAATCTCCCATCCCATCTGAGCTTCTAGGTATATAACAGATCTCATAGAGGTATATCTAGCAACTGGGGCGAAGGTCTCTTCATAGTCTATCCCTTCTTTTTGTGCATACCCCTTCGCCACGAACCTATCCTTATACTTCTCTACACTGCCATTTGTAGTATACTTGATCTTGTAGATCCACCTTGAACCTACAACTGATCTATCCTCTGGTCTAGGTACTACTTTCCAAACATCATTAGTTATGATAGAACTGTACTCTTCTACCATGGCATCCACCCACACCTGGTGTTGTCGGCTTCCTGAAAACTGGAGGGTTCTTCAACCTGAGCTCCCAAGGCTTGGTATATGTCAGGTTGTCTAGGTTGCCTCTTATTGGTTCTAGGAGCTCCGAAAAACTCCTCTACGTCCCTCAGGGTCTCACGTACTTCCCTACTGGTTCTACCGCTAGTGGTGGGAGGCTCAATCAAATCCTCCTCCTATTCCTGTTGCTCCATCTACTGAGAACTACCTGGATCTCCTACTCCTGAGGAAATACTGGTGTTGGTCATTGTACTCGATCCTTGTGATTGTCCTCCTTCTTGTCCTTCCTATTGTCCCTGCTATTGTTGGACAAATGGAACATCTGTTGATTGATCATCAACAGGCATCTCTCGAGATCTTTTGAAAGCCCTATCTTCCATGAGCTTTGCATCTCGCCTTACTACAATCTTCCTGTTACTAGGAATGTAGATCATGTATGCCTTTGAAGTCTCGCTATACCAACGAGGTACCCCTTATCTGCAGTTTGATCCAACTTACTACACTTCTCGTCTGGAATGTGGCAATAAGCCACACTCCCGAATATCCTTAGATGACTTACTTTCGTCTTCTTCCCCGTGAAGTCCCCTTTTAGCATTTTATTCCCCAATGCTCTGTGAGGAGTTCTGTTCTGAATGTACACTGATGTGTTGCATGCCTCTACCCATAAAAATCTAGGCAAGTCCTAGTCATATAACATAGTCTTTGCTGCCCCAACTATTGTTCTGTTCTTTCAATCCGCTACTCCATTCTATTGTGGATTATATGGAGTCATCCACTCTCTTTTGATGCCCTCTCTTGCACAAAAGTCTGTGAAGCTTTTATCTGTATATTCTCCACCATTATTTGAACGCAATACTTTGATCTTTTTCCCTGTCATGTTCTCTATGAGAGCTTTGAACTCTCTGAACCGATCAAAGACCTCATCCTTGGTCTTTAAGAAATAGATCCAGGTTTTCCTGGAGTGATCATCAATAAAGGTGACGAAATACTCGCCACCGCTAAGAGCTCTAATGGACATTGAGCCACAAACATCTGAGTGTATCAACCCCAACACGCCATTTGCTCTGCTATCACTTCTGGGAAATGTTGCCTTTGCATACTTCCCTAGTACGCATCCTCTACATACGTCATCATGGTCGGTGTTGAGGACTGGAACTCCTGTCACAGTCTCTCTGAGCATCCTAAGTGCTACATGGTGTAAGTGTCCCATCCTCCTGTGCCATAGTTCGTTCAACTCCTTCTCACTGTTATTATCACTGCCTATTAGTGCCATTGGAGAATCAATCTGCAACTTATATAACCTTGCTTCGAGCTCCAATCTGTCTTACCTTCTTTCAGCTGGGATGTTTGACATACACCTTCTTTCCCACGAAGTCTACATCATATCCTTTGTCCTGCAACTGGGACACTGAAATCAGGTTCTTACCCAATCTTGGCACAAGCAGTACATTAGTGGCGCTAGTGTTGGTTCTTGCTTCCGTCTGAAACTCTATGGTGCCTCTCCCTACAGGAGTACACTTAGTTTTGTTGCCCATAGTGATCTGGAAGTCCATCTGATCCTCTTGATAGCTAGAGAAATATTCTCTTACTCCAGTCATGTGAGCTGAAGCTCGGCTATCAATATACCAAATACCAGTTGATGTCGAACCTGATAGACACGCAAACTCATCTTCCAAACTGGAAGATAATTCTGAGGCTTATTGACTATCCATAATTTTTATGTGCTATTTCTCCTTTCTAATGCTGACATTTTTCTGTCCCAGCAAACAGCTGCAGTAAATTGGCGAAGATTAGCTTGGACTCGATTGTCGTCTTCATTTAGAAGATTCTCACCAGATTTAATTTATACAATTTAATTAATCACATTTCCTAAGTTTAGACTTACGAATACATTAAAAAATGATTAATTATTTTAATTAAATCATCTCCAAGTGGAATTTTCCCAAACGATTTCTGGGTCTTAGAGAATGCATGTGTCTTAGCCTCTCTACAAAATCTCGAGGCTAAAGCACATCCGACGCTACAAAAATCAACATGCTCAACCTCATTCCCTTGACCTAACCATGGGTCCACTTGGTCGCGTATGGTCCCACAACTTATCAAAGTCAATTTCACAAAGACCACTTGGAAGCCAAGTTTCCACAAGGATTTTAGGAGCTAAGAATCTTCTTGACAAATCATATACTCAAACCCTAGCTCTGAGAATTCCCCTAATCCCTTCCTAGAGAGCCTTTTATCTTGCTTTCAAAGCAAGCCAACCATATATTTGAGCCTCTCTTGTGAATAGGCTTCTAGGATCACTTGTCATCCTATCATTGTTCCATTCATTTTCGTGATCCTTATTATAACGAGTCTCCTCCCATCGGTGAAAGTTCGTAAAGAGTAGAGAGCCTTAGCCAAGGTGACAGTGGGCTATTGCTCCATTGTTTCCCTTGATCTAGTAGTAGCCCTCCAAGGATCCCTTTTTAGGAACCCTGCTAGTTTGAGCAGTAACATTTATAGCGTTGTTGTCAGGGAAACGACACATGTTTTGTTCCCCATACAACACATTGACATATCATTACGGGCAACTACATTGGAAGTATGAAGCCCTAGTTCTTCATTGAACGTTAAGGTCGATGCCTGTAGGCTGAAGCAAGCATATTTCTAGCCATCTTTAAATTCACCCTGGCGACTCCTACATATTTTTCATGTATATCTCAAATAGGTTGTCTTTCTTTGACACTTTTCCCGCTTTGGACATCACTAGCATCACGGGGCACCCTAATCATGTTGCAAGAAGGATGGTACGTGGGATGCCCGTGTTTGATGGTGATCCACTCTCCGCAATTGACCATGTAGAAAGATTTAATGCACATGCTTCAAGAGAGAAGGTGGCTCACCAAGATGTCCGTATGTTGTTGTTCATGGGATCTCTCAGTGGCCATAACTCATGGTTGCATGATCATGAACCAAAGAGCATCTCATCTATTGAGGAGTTTGTTGATGGCTTTCTTAGACATTTTCAAGTATACCCTGCATTAAGTATCCAAGAGGAAGTCTTCATTAAGCATCATCAAGACATTGAGAATCTAAGTAATGAGCAGGTAGATAAGTCCTCCTGGGGTCCACATGATGAAAATGATGATTTTAAGAACACATGTGTTGGGAAGGATGAGTCTATGGAAGGTGAAGTTGAGGCTAACCTTACCTTTCTCGAGGATTTTACTCTTCATGATTCTCAGTTTGAGAACCTTGAGGAAGGTGATCCCATTAGCCCCTTGGAAGATGACATTAGAGATTACTTCCACATTGACAAGGAGAAATGGGAGATTGTTAGTCCTCAATTTGATTGTGCTCCCATTTACGACAACGACAATGAGGATGAGGCTGAGATTGGTCTTCCCTTTCTCTCGGGCACTATTTATGATGACATATCCATTGATACCCCTTGGGAAGGGGAATCTTTATTTTCCCTTGCATAAAGAGAGACAGTTGGAAATGATCAAATTTCCTTTTAGGAGAGACCCAATCTTTGATACTAAGGAAATCGATAAGGCTCCCACCTCTCCTGAGTATGATTCTATCTTCAAATCGCTTGAGCCTTTAGGTTATGATTTCGAGGAAGAAAAACTCGTTGAATACAATACTTCATCCTCCCTTTTGCCTTTTCCTATTGATCATCATCTTGAGTCTTCATCAAGTGATTCCCTCAGCGCTTGTCATATGATCTCAAGTGGCAATGAGCCCTTTCCCCCTTCCAAGTATAGTGTCAAGGGAGAGCCCCTCATTCATTATAATTTACCTCCTTGGACACACCCTCAGGTTTTTGATCACTCCATGAACTCCCCTCTCCAATGTGACCATGAGCAACCTATTTGTTGCACTCATTTTTTCCCTCACCCTTCATTCCCCTCTTATCACAACCTTGTGACATTTACAAAGCACAATACTATGAGCAATGATTGTGATAAGGAGTTCTTGAGGATAATCACTCGTTCCACCATTGTGTGCTTAGAGAGAAGGCCCCACACTTCTAGATTGACTCATGTTCCTTCTCTTAGGGATTCCTCCCACCTCACATGGAAACCATATTTTCCCACGTCGCGCCGACATCATCTTCCATGTGCTTGGGTTTGCATTTGCTTTGGAATTTGTTGCATGAGTAATCATATAGGCAGGTATATTGGTTTGATGATATGTTGGTTGCATTGACTTTATGATTACACTTAATATTAGCTCTGTCGTATGCATGTTAGGGTAGAATGCATTACATGCTGATTTTCACATTAGAACTAATGTCATATGATTTCTAATGGTAAATTAGTTGCATTTAGATTAAAATTTGCATATTTTACTTTCTGTTGATTTTACGACCTAACACCAAGCATGGGTGATCATAAGACACCATACAAACATGGTGCCCCTTGGGTTTCATCTTTGATATGTGTAGGTAACAAGTCTACGATAACCAAGAGATTGTTGGTGTTCTCATGACCTCCCATTCAAATAGCTTCGTGCACTTTTCGAGAGATCACGTCACAGTTGGAGCCAAATGTTACCCACCATTTTGTGGGTGACATCCCTGGGAGAAAATTTTCTCCAAGATGTTCCTCAGCCAACAGCCCCTTACAGTCACCAACTAGCTCGTTGTGCCATTTATCGGCCACCTGAGCCAACCATGTGGTCCCTCACCCGTCTATCATGATCGTATGTTTGAAGGTGGGCCTCCCAAACCTAAAGGTATGCCTTGTCATTTGGTAATTGAGTATTGTAGTTTACTTATCATGGAAGCTTATGGGCATGGATTAATGGGGGGATTTAGTGGAAAGAGTGGACTAGGTCTGTGCTCTTGTTCCCTAGACCTCTTTTGGATATGATCCTATTCCCGTGGGATCTCTTTTATTGACCTTTGAGCTTTAGGGATGGTCCTACATGGGAAACCCTAATTTTGGTTGTGTGGTCCCACTCCTCGATCCACATATATCACTCCCCTTTTGTTTATTGTAACCCCATTTATCATCTTTCCCACCTGGGTCTACATAGGGTTAGCCTCCCCTTCCCCTTGCCCACACCTTGGGTCAGGCCTGAAACGATACCCCAAAGGTTGATGCAGCTGAAAAGAAAAATTAAAAGCATAATTAGCCACATTCAATAGGAAAATGTACCACAAAATGCAAAAGATGGTCGAGACAAACATATTTAGCACGTGGGCAAAAACCAATGCATGAGCTCTACCCCATTCCCAAGGCCATCACCCCGGTTCCTAAAGGTCGTAGATGAGCCTCCTTTATCATTTAGGAACCCATGATTGTCCCAACCTCCCATGGGCAATGAACCGCCCTACCTTAAAGGGGATATCCACCACTATACCTTACACATCATGCTCTTATCCCTTGAGCCCAGAGTAGTTAATTAAAGAAAAATCATAAAAGGAAAAAGGCATATGAAGAAGGGTGGAAAAATCAAGATCGGGGGATCTCATGCACCACAATTTCTCCCTCCTATATATTTTATACTCAAGTGTGGACTTCCCTTTATTATCTACCCTTGTACCCCGACATGTGGCCCAGGATTGCCCCTTTCATTCCCTATTCCATTCATCTATTTATCACATGCCACCACCATTCAAAGGATGTACCTTGGACATATTGTCCCCTTTAAAATTAAAAACCACTTAATAGGTAACTTGGTTAACCCCCCTTGGAACTTGGAGACATTAGCACATGCCAAAGACCACTATGGAAAGGCATGCCATTATAAAGTGCCCACTTGTTTTCCATGGCTTGTAAGTTCTTTAACTCAATTTCTTTAAGTGACTTGTTGTATTGGAAAGCATGGGGACACATTGGATCTTATGTAGGATTGCAGATTGTCTCCATTTTGGCTTTGGTCTCCCTCTACGGGGTCCTAACCCTCCAAAGGGCTACATTGGCACATGTAGGTTGTGTGTAGAGAGCCATGGGCCTCCACAGCAGTAGACAACGTTCCATGGATCCCCTGAGACATTCCGATATTGCTCGAGATTCACCTATTGGACGAGAAAGATGCACTTGGTTCACCATGCCCAGTCGACCCCACAGTTATACCATGCACTTGAAAGATGACCCACGACTTGTATTTTTTTCGTGGCATCACTTACCCATCATCTAAGCCCTTACAAATGGTCTACAAGCATCTTCGATCTATTTGGAGACCCATGAGGTTACTTGTGTGCCCCCACACCCATTGGGAGCACCGCAAGTTTATTATTTGGAGAACAAGGAGCCAACCCCTTGTCCACTACTTTTGGGAGTCCTATTTCACATTATGGCACCTATGGACTTCATGAGGCCTCCTTTAAGGCCCAATGACATGTAGTATTTATCGTCCAACCTCTTGAGAGGCTTATTCTTTTGTTCAAGAGCTAGTTTGGTGGGTTTGTCACCCAAAGTTAGTTATTTTGTACATTATATTATTTTAGGGGCTAATTAGGCCTAATTAGCTAAATCGAACCCATTAGAAGGGTATAAATACAAGTGATGTGATTTCATTTTAGCATCATCACTTGGAATGGAATTGAATCTCTTTAGAGAACTTCGCTATCCTTCTTGGAGGACGAATTTTTGGTGCATGGAATGAATTTTGATGTTTGGATCATTTTCTCTTATCTTGGAGCTTCTTTATTGGCAAAAGTTTTGATGGTTGGATATACTCTTATACATGTAAGTGTGATTTAATGCTATACTTTCTTTCTATTTTGTCACATACATTGTTGTTGGGATTTCGCTATACTAGGGCTAATTTACTGCATCCATTTATGCGAAGTTGTGGAAATTTTGTTTCTAGATATTGCTGCTTCATGTATGGGCCATGTATAATGAATGAATGTTCCTAGAGATGTTTCACCCTAGAAATCCATCTTGATAAGCCAACTATTTTGCAAAATGAAGTATAAAGTCGTTGAAACTGCTTTTGCTACAAATCCTAATGCTAAGCGAAATTGTCTTTGAGGCCTCCTTGACAAAGAAAAACCAAAATCCATATTCATAATTCTACTTGACTCCAATCTCCCCAAAAGGATTAGGCACTGGTCCTCCATAGGAGATCACCTCAAAGCTTATTTCTTTCACCTTCCCCTCTTTCTAGGCCTAGCCTACATATGTAACCTAGGGCATCAATTATCTCATAATATACCCATCCAAACACTTTGATTTTTGGTCCACAACTGCATTGGTGTATCCTCAAGAAACCCTCCAAATTTCATGAGATTCAGATAGTGGGATCTTGTGATATCGCAAGCCCTAGCTCTAAGACCGATTCTTTCCCTTGGTTTCCTTAGGCTAGAAACCTCATTGGGATCAATGTGTTACCTTTCATTGAAAATTCCTTCCTTGATCCCCTTGGTTCAACCCCATTCCCTTGACCTAACCTCAGGTCCACTTGGTCCCATGTGGTCCCACAACTTATCAAAGCCAATTTCACAAAGACCACTTGGAAGCCAAGTTTCCACAAGGATTTTAGGAGCTAGGAATCTTCTTGATAAGTAATATACTCAAACCCTAGCTCTTAGAATTCCCCTAAGCCCTTCCTAGAGATCCTTTCATCTTGCTTTCAAAGCAATCCAACCATATATCTGAGCCTCTCTTGTGAATAGGCTTCTAGGATCACCTATCATCCTATCATTGATTCATTCATTTTTGTGATCCTTATTATAATGGGTCTCCTCCTATCAGTGAAAATCCGTAAAGAGTAGGGAGCCTTTGTCGAAGTGACAGTGGGCTATTGCTCCATTGTTGCCCTTGATCTAGGAGTATCCCTCCAAGGATCCCCTTTTAGGACCCCTACTAGAGTGAGCGGTAACAGGGCCAAAAGAAATAAAAGGCCTCCTCCCCTCCCACAATCCATCATTTGCATGATTGAGAGTGTTATTGGAGCTTGAGTTGAGAAGATGAGTGCAAGGAAGATTGAGAGGGTCACTTGTGGAGCTTGAGGAGCTTGCAAGGGAGATTGGAGCTTGGGATTGAAGGCACTATTACCCACCACCTATGGGTAGTGTTGTTGCTCAGATTGTATAGGAACCACGACAACCGCTCAGGGCGGGCGCTATCACTCTGATCCCTGCCCACTCCATTTTAGTTGTCTCCCAACCGCGGGCTATTGGGGGTAATCCCTATGGAATGAGATGAAGGACAACAAATTGGTTGCCAACTTGTTTAGGAGACACGCATGAGTGGCCTAGCTACTCAATTAAATTTAGCAAGATTTATGATCATATTTTTAAATATGAGACCAATGTGTTAAGGAATCACAACTCTTGGTTAATGTAAATTAATGACAAGTAACTGGATGGACACTCGCTGCTTAAATGATTGACTAACCAATATGATGTGCAAATCCTAGAATTTGTGTGTGATGCAATGATCTTGGTTATTTTTAGTTATATGCCTAGTCTACGTAGAACCTCTCCCTTAATTGTTTTTAGAAACAGTCTTCAAAGTAGAAGCCAACGGGAAGCAGGGAAAGGCCTCATTAACTATACCTCCCCCTGTGTTCCAACCACCCAGTGCCTTCGGTGCTACAGAGACTGTGGCTCTGACAATTGCAAGGTCGTTGTGTTAACCACTAAGAAAAGTTGAATCCCTCAAGCTAATTGGAAAGGGTTTTCCTAGAAGTCTATCAACCCAACTTATGTTAAGAGGTATATTTCTTAATGCAATCTAGATCCTAAGGTGCTCATGCAACAATGATGGGTGAAATCTTCTTGAGTTAAGATTGTTGATGTTATTTAAGTACTTGGTGTGAATTATCTTATTAGCAAGCGTGCCTGACAACGATTAGGTAACAATCTTAAAACAAGATTGGTGCTTAAAGATACAAGTGCCAATATTCAAAAAATATTTCACAAGATGTTTAAAACAGATATCAACAATAGTTACTTGAGATATGCCAATGACCAATATTAAGATGACAATCAATGAAACTTAAGATGCCAAATGCTTAATCAAGATACCAAAGTCTCTTACAACAATTATTCAATGATCTCTTAACAATAACTTAATTAGATGTCAAACACAAGAATGCCAATCAGATTCTAAGTGTTGAAGCAACGTATACCAATCACAAGATCAGGGATTTAGAGCTTAAGTGTAGGAGTGTTTTTAGTGCAAAATTCAGAATTTTTTGTGAGCTTAGAACAAGACAGGCAAGTGTCAGATTTCAAAAATCAAATCAGCAGTAACACCTCAGAAAATTCCAGCACTTTATTAGGCTTATGACAACAGCAAGAAAGTCACTTTAGATCATAGAATTTACCCAACATATGAAGCATGAAATTTTTCAATGACTAGCAAATGTAAATTTATATACTTAGCCCACTTTATGATGATGTATTCATTGATTTATCATATCTGAAACAAGTTATTACAGCAGTAAACAAACTAACAAATCAGCAAGATAATGATGTTATCAGCAAGCTAATGATGTTACAACCAATGCCATAAATGCCCAAAAATAGGAAAAAATCACCAAAACTAAAAAATTCAAATTTTGAGCCCTTTTAGATGTGTGATTCAGAAAATTGCAGATTTGATTCAGTGAATTATGCAGGAAATTATAGCAAGTAAATTTTTAGATCTAGGCTAGATCTAAGATGCCCAAGTGGCGAAATTTTAGGAAAATCAAAATTTTGCAATTTTAATTGATTTTGATCAATTTGAATGTCATTCTAGGGCTATTATATCACTGGTGTAATAAAACATAGGCAAAATGAGGGTTTAGAGTACAAACCCTAGGCCCAAGGCCTTGAAGATGAACTTGCTCAAGTAGCCCACAATTTCTCCAATGATCTTGTACCTGAAAACACAAGTTTTTGAGCAAATTTCTCCTGCAAAACCACCAAGGAATCAGTCTTGAAAATTTCAGAGATGAATCTAGGGCAAATTAGGACAAGAAGGGCCAATGCTAGGCTTGATAAGGGTAGCGTTGAGGAAAAGGAGGTTAGGATGGTAGATCAGGGATCAAAAAGGCAAGAGCAGACCAAAAAGGGGCAACGCTGAAGGAGGAGAGCCCCAAAGGGCTGGACACTAGCTAAAACAAGGGAAAATGACTAGGGTTTAAGGGCTAAAAAGCCCACGGTTATCCCTAAGGCAATTGTCTACGATCTCAGAGGGAGGCCGAGGCTCCCTAAACCCACAGATAGGCCACTTGAGGCCTCAAAACCCCAACGCAGGGGCTTGAAGGCTGACGCAAGGGGTTATTAGGTTGACGCAAGGGCCTTAGAGGTTGACATTGGGCTAGAGGAGGCTGGATTTGGGGCTGGCCTCAAAATTGAAACCCTTGCTTCAGAAAATAAAAATAAAAATAAAAAATAAAATAAATAAATAAATAAAAAATACAAATACAAATAAATAAAAAATAAAAAATTTCTCTTCTAGATCTGAATTTTGCTGCAAAATCCTCAACGGGTAGCCCTGCAAAATTTTCTAGAGACTAGATCTTACCCTCAAGGACCTAGATCTAACTCTACTTCAGCTTGATTTCTTGATTCAACCTGCAAAAATGAAAATAAAACACCCAAACCCCAAATATATACAAAAATTCTTAAAACCCCAAAACCCAAGTTAGCAAAAATAATTTACAAATTATATTTACAAAATCTACAAATATACTAAGGCTTTGAGAATTTAAATTTTTGAGAAAAATATTTTTATGGTTATTTCTTTGATGAATGGCTAAAAACACTTTAGAAACCACAATGCACACTACAGCCTTAGCGAAGATTTAATCCACCACACAAATACTTGGGATCCAAGCAAAATGATTCCTGCCCAAGTTTGTGAACTTGGAGGCCAAGGACTAAAGTACCTGCAAACACTATCTATTTTTCTCAAGACAATTTGTAAATCATATGGGGAATCAAACTACCTAAGATTAGCCCAAAACTATCAATAGCATGATTTTATCTCCATTTAATGAAAACAGATCTTACCATTATTCAGCGCAACATAGGAAACATGTAGTCAATGCATACCACAAATCGATAAGCATGAAACACCTTGAATTACACCACAAAGTCTTTGTTATGATAGAAAAAACAGTTCCCAACAGGACAATAGTTTACAAAGATGCTTCAGCAACAATTTTCTACCCAAAGATCATCGTGCTAAAGACTCAAATGACTCTAATTTATAGCTAAATCCTCCAAGTGGAAATATAACAACGAGTTTCTTTGATCCTTGTCAAAATAATCTCGGTCGTCGAAAAATACTTGATCATTTTTTAATCTTAGTTGTTGAATTTTTATTTTTGAGAAATTTTCGAAATTCTTATTTAATTCCATTTTTATTAGCTCAAAATTAATTATTTTAAGTTAATTTCCTCAAATTTGACTTTGACTTAACTACCAAGGTCCAAGGGTTCAAAATTTCTTCAAATACCCAATATTCCCTTGGTGGAAGACCTTCAAAAATTAATTCCTTTAAGACCCACGAATTTTTCCACTTGGAGAATTAATTTTCGTAAGACAACTTAATTTGACTCTAATTATTTAATTTTTTGGCTTAGGATTTTATTTTATTTTTCTAGAAACATTAATTAATTTACACATGAGGAGATTTAATATTTTTTCCACCTTATAAGACATAAGATTTTTACATTTACAACCCTCAAAGGGGGAATACACATTTGGCTTAGACCTATTAGAGAATCAGAAAGGCAGAAAGATCCTCTTGTTCTTGATCATTTACTTGTGATCTTCTTTAGTTCTTATTATGTTCTTATCTTTCTTCTTATTAGTTCATCAAGCAAATACAAATAGATCAAGGACACAGATGTAGGCCAGCAGCCAGGGCAAAACCCCACTCTAAGGGAAAATCAGTCAGTAATTCTTCCTTCAATAGTGATTCTTGAGACTCTAGACCTTGACCCGAACTTCCTCCACACCAAGTCATCCTTCCTTGCGATCCTTCCTGAATCTGGCAACAGCAGCAATAGTATCAGCACTATGATGTAGTTTCTTTGACCTGGAACTTCGACCTTACTTCTTGAGACTTCGATCTAGCTTCAAAGACTTCAATTTAGGCCCAATACAACTTCTCCAAGCAGTAGCATTCAACAAAACAAACTTCGACTTCCTCTTCTCTTGGTAGCAGCACTGGATGCAGCAACTGTTGCAGTGAAACTTAAACTTCGATCCCCCAAACTATAGCTCGAAATGCAAAGAGGGTAGCACCGAAATTTTGATTTTCTTCAGCTCCTTAAGCATGCCCAAAACCGAATCCAAAAATTCCTTCTCATTCACTTCGCAAATTTCTCTTATTGCAGCTTCCATATTGAATTCCTATGTGGCAATGAGATGGTTCCAAGTGAGTTCGATTCCACTGTATATATAGGCTTCAGATGAGCTCGAATTCCTAGGCTTGAGGCCGACTTAATCACTTTAAGGCCGACTTGGTGTGGAGGCTTCATAAATCATATTTTACTCAATACTTGACCTGTTTGCATGGTCCAAAAACCCAATATGGATCAATTTAAATCTACAATAATCCTTAGACTCAGAATAAAACCTAGAAATCCATAATAGGGACTTTGACCTAAAATAAATATTACCCAAGCATGAAACCCATGCTTTAATAAGCCATTTAATAATAATATAAAATTTTCTTTATTCTTTTGACAAGTACAATAAGTATTGATTCAAGTACAATTTATGAAGACCGAACATAGTTACATTCTTCAACACTCCCTCTTAACTAGGGAGGTATTCATAACTCAATAGTACAAGGTAGATCTCAACTATATGAACTATGAAGAATCTTTAGACACATAAATGTCATGAACCATATTCCTGACCAGGGAACTCTATCCATTGGTCACTCAACA
The DNA here is from genome assembly GCA_034641835.2 of Pinus albicaulis. Taxonomy (NCBI): domain Eukaryota; kingdom Viridiplantae; phylum Streptophyta; class Pinopsida; order Pinales; family Pinaceae; genus Pinus; species Pinus albicaulis. The sequence continues at coordinate 931,752,018 of CM076579.1, read as the reverse complement.
GTTCCGGCACCGCAATGCCATGGACTAGATTCCTCCCCAAGGCAATCTATCCAAGTGGAACTAACATGGACTAAAGTTTTCAACCTCTATTGGTACCGTCAAACTTACTTACTAACCATCAACCCAAGGAACTAGGTGCACATCCACCCGATGTCACCCTCCCTACCAGACATCAACACAAAGTGTTAGCCCGATGTCTTTCCAAGCAATGCTTCACTCACAAAGCCTCAACACACCTTGATCCAACATATCAAGGATAACCAATCTCTCCCAATCAAATTGATTGGTAACTAGCATGTTATCAAAACCTTCGAGAGATTCACCTGTACAAACACAACCCTAATCAGCAATACATATTCAAGTATATAATCGAAGCAAACTTACAGGGTTTCGATGTTGCTCTTCAGCTAATTTTAGTAGGACTATCACTTGAATCTTTGAAAGAAGATTCCTCATACACTTTCCTTTCCTACTTTTCATGTAGCAACATATTATTCAATCGGATCCTGCTTTCCTTCTTGTAGCTATACCAAAACATTCTCCAATCATGACTATGATTCTTACTCATGGTCTTCACTAAGACTTACGGATGTTAGTCCTGGTCTAGTGCATGACACATGAAGTAGAGAACCATAACCATTTCTTCTTTTATCCCTGCTCCCTCTTAATCTAGGGAGATCAACTTCTTCCTTTAGGTGTTGGAGAATCTTTCATGGCTTCCATACTTCTCATCAGTTTCTCATCTTTATGATGTACCTGGACAGCTCTAGACAGCAGGTACAACCAAAACTATAGAAGAATAAAGTTAGCCATATCAGAGTCATGGAAGCATTTTCAACTTCATACATATTAGATACCCAAACAAGAGACATATACGCTTCAACATTTTGCTAGGGACTTTTATCATAAGCCCTAGACTACATCATAATGTCTTTTATTCTATCTAGGGTTTCAATGTTTCTTCAAAGGTATCATATACCTTACTACAACATTTAGTAAACCCTGGAACCAATATAGATCTACAATATATCTAACAACCTTTAGAATTTACATGTTAGACTTTCCACAGATCCTAGATTTCATAAAAGAGGTAATCAAGATTAATCACAGCTCTGACATTGTTATGATCAGCTTTCATTAGAGTTAGTTGCATTCCCTAGATTTTAAATCAATTATCAAAACATATCATGAAGAGCTTCTACTAGGGTTTAATGAAAACCCTAGAATTTAATAAACACATCATAAGTAACTTCCACTAGAGTTCGATGTAAACCCTATATTTTCCATTTATAAATTCTCAACACATTATATAGATTCAAATGAACATACATACTAGAGAAATTAACCATTACTAGGATTTATTTATAGACCCTAGACTTTTCAATCATCATCCTAGATCTTTTAAACTTTGACTATTTGTTTCCAAACCCTAGATTCTTAGGACCATTAGAAAGTAGGTCAACACACATCTAGGAGATCACCATTATAAGTACATCATAAGTTAGTCAATATTAATACATTAGACATATATTGTCCTAGACTAGACTAGGGATTCAATCAAGAGAACATATACCTAGGGTTTCCTAAGACTTATCATAACAAGGATTTTATCTGTAGACGTAACCAAAACCTGGGTTTCGGTTCATTGTCAAAGCAAACCCTTATTATATCAGACTTCGGAGGTTCAGGATTTCGAACATCATTTTAACTCGAGCAAATCTAGAGCTTCCATGATCATATCAAAATCCCAAACTCGACATTATCAAATAGTAACTTCTTCATAAATATCTCTAAATAGGTTTAGGGTTTCACACATTATCAACATACCCTTTGGTTAGGGTTTTCTACAAAAGCTCCTTAAGGTTCTATTTATATAAGCAATAAGAGGTGTATACAGTGGGTAGATTCATCAGGTGATGAATCATCCCAAATAGGAATCTTTTTAAGATTCAGTAGAACTAGACATAGCAACAGATAGTAACATAGAGATGGATGGTTCAAATAGAGTAACAAGACTTTATATTTCAATACATACCTTTAATTCTTTGACAAACCTTTTGACTTGTGTGGCCTTCTTATTTGATCCTTGAAGCCTTCTCCATGATTCTTGAACATTCATTAAATTGATTCATAGACAAGGAATAGAGGTAGACAAGTGATTAGTATTTAATATAATCAATATCTTGAATAAGTATATGAAGACAAATAGAGGGAATGAGATACTTATCTTGAGGAGTTTTTGTGGGCTCCCTCCCAAGCTTGAGGGAAAACCTAAAACTTATAAAACAAAGAAATATATTTCCAAGAAGATGTTAAACCTATACTACATAAAATATACAAATGAAATATAAGAGAGAAGGGGCTTAATAGTTCAAGTCCCTCAAATCTTCTTCGAGCTTTGCTTTCTTGGGAGATGATGTTTCTTCAGCCATGTTAGCGTGATTTTTGTCTCTTTTCTTGCTCCTAGGGTTTTCAAGGAAATCACTCATGTAGAGTCCCATCTTGTGATAATGATAACACTCAATTTTGGACAGATCGACCTTCTTCTTTGGTGCCTTCTTCTTGAATCTTCCTTTATGATGAGCAACATAAGCATTTGAAACTTCTTCATTGTTGGTTACCATGGAGACTCTTATTTCTTCTTGATTGTATGTTGTCCATAGCGTCTCAAAGGTGGGTGTTTCTTTCCAGTTGTTGAAAGTTGAAGCAAAAGAACCCCAAGAAGGTAGTAGTCCCAAAATGGCTATAATCACTAATTCTTTATCTGCACTATTTCATCAATGGCAAGAAGCTCATCCCTTATCCTTGCTATTCTTACAAAGAAAGAGGAAAATGTCCTCCTTTTCCATCTTAGTAGTTCTTAGTTCATTCTTCAGGCTTGCCACTTTTCCAATGTTCTTGATGGTGAATAGTTTTGACAAAGCCTCATACATTTCCTGAGCATGATCAATATTTGCTATGAAGGGAGCAAGATTGTCCTTTATGCATTCAACCATCAAAGCCATAGCTACTAATTCCAGTTCTTTGTACTTCACCCTATCAGCATCACTTGATTCTTTTGTAGGCCTTTTCATATTTCCTTCGACTAAATCTAAGACCTTGTTCTTTTCAAGGATGATGTCAATACTTTTCTTCCATGACCTATAATTTGTAGCTCCTTCAAGCTTGTTCTCTCCCTTGATAGTGTTAGACATCTTTCTTCTAGTGAACTTCTTATAACTTCCTTGATCAAGTCCTTGAGACTGCCTTTTTCCTTCTTGTTTCACCAAAGCTCTGAAACCATGTTAGAGAATCAAAAAGGCAGAAAGATCCTCTTGTTCTTGATTATTTACTTGTGATCTTCTTTATTTCTTATTATGTTCTTCTTATCTTTCTTCTTATTAGTTCACCAAGCAAATATCAAAGCAAATACACATAGATCAAGGACACTAGATGTAGGCTAGCAGCCAGGGCAAAACCCCACTCTAGGGGAAAACCCAGTCAGTAATTCTTCCTTCAATAGTGATTCTTGAGACTCGAGACCTTGACCCGGACTTCCTCCACACCAAGTCAGACTTCCTTGTGATCCTTCCTAAATCTGGCAGCAGCAGCAGTAGTAGCAGCACTATGATGTAGTTTCTTTGACCTGGAACTTCGACCTTCTTGAGACTTCAATCTTGAGGTAGAGACTTTGATCTAGCTTCAAATACTTCAATTTAGGCCCAATATAACTTCGCCAAGCAGCAACATTCAACAAGGCAAACTTCAACTTCCTCTTCTCTTGGCAGCTACTACTGCAGTAAAACTTAGAGAACTTCGATCTCCCAAACTATAGCTCGAAATGCAGAGAGTAGCACCAAAATTTCGATTTTCTTTGGCTCCTTAAGTATGCCAAAAACTGAATCTAGAAATTCCTTCGCCTTCACTTCGCAAATTTCTCATGTTGCAGCTTCCATATCGAATTCTTGTGTTGTAGTGAGATGGTTCCAAGTGAGTTCAATTCCTCTATATATATAGGCTTGAGATGAGCTCGAATTCCTGGGTTTGAGGTCGACTTGGTCTGGAGGCTTCATAAATCATATTTTACTCAATCCCTGATCTATTTGCATGATTCAAAAGCCCAATATGGATCAATTTAAATCTGCAATAATCCTATAGACTCAGGAATAAAACCTAGAAGTCCATAATAGGGACTTTGACCTAAAATAAATATGACCCAAGCATGAAACCCATGCTTTAATAAGTCATTTAATAATAATATAAAATTCTTTTCTTTATTCTTTTGACAAGTACAATAAGTATTGATTCAAGTACAATTTATGAAGAACGAACCTAGTTACATTCTTCAACAAGACCCTCAAGACACATACCCAATTCTGCGACACAACACGATCTAGTAAACCAAGTGATTTGTAATAAAATAATTTAGCCAACTAGCTTAAATTATTCGTAAATCACTTTTACATTAGACTCTACTAGAACACTAGGACTCACCTAAGATTTTGACGAAAAATTCCACCCTAGCTTTAGGTGAGGTTGGAAGAAAAAACTATGTCGACCATCTGTGTTTAGAAACACAAGTGAGTCAGTGAGACAAAAAACCTCCTAGGATGAAACGTTCCACCAAAATAATAGGCCTACCTAGGTTGTTACATACATTCAAAGGTTTTACTAGCATCATTTACATTACATAATGTGCATAATGGGTTAACAATGACACATGGATTGCTGACAGACGATCCAATCTTGTTGAGAAATTTAGCACTTCTGCTTCCTTAGAACTTTGACAAATAATGTGCAACACGTGTATCCATAGGAGAAAAATTTTCTCCTAGATGGTCCTCAGTCGGTAACCCGTTGCACCAGATAGCTCGATGTGCCACTATATTCGCCACCTAAGCCAGCCATGTGGTCCCTTGCCCATTTGTTATGATTGTATGTCTGAAGGTGGACCTCCCGACCCCGAAGGTATGGCTATTCATTGTGTAGTTGGGTGATTTTGTTTACTTATCATGGCCACATTTGGGCATGGATTGGTGGGGGAATTCGGCGGAAAGAGTGGGTTTGGTTTGTACTCTTGTCTTCTCTATCCAATTTTATGGTTAGCCTTGTATCCTAGTCCCGTTGGATCTCTTTTATTGGCTACTAGCTTTAGGGGTGGTAATACATGGGAAATCTTGATTTAAGTTGGGTGGTCTTGCTTCCCAACACCATATACATCACACATCTCCGCTCATTATAACCCCATTCACCATATTTCCCATTTGAGTCCACATTTTCCCATTGGGTCCACAAGGAGTTAGCCTCCCCCTCCCCTTGTCCACACTTTGGGTCGGGCCTGGAACGATGCCCCGGAGGTTGATGCAGCTAAAAGAAAAAGAAAATGCATAATTTGGCCACTCTCAACAGGAAAAGTACCATAAAATGCAAAAGATGGTTGGGACATACACATTTAGCACGTGGGCAAAAGCCAAACATGAGCTCTACCCCTTTCATTATGGCCATCACACTAATTGCTAAGGTCCCTCAAATTGACCCCTTTCATCATCAAGGAACCCATGATTGTCCCAACCCCTCATGGGCAATAAAATGCCCCACCTTAAAAGGGGTATCATTGTTATCCTACAGATCATGCTCTCATCCCCTGAAGCCTCGAGCAGTTATAAAAGAAAAATCAATAAAAGTCAAAAGGCATATAAAGAAGGGTTGAAAAACAAAGACTAGAGTAACTCATGTACCACGATTGCTCCCTCCTACATTCATACACCCAATTGTGGGCTTCTTTTATTATGGCTACCCTTGTACTGTGGCATGTGGCTTGGAGCCTTCCCCTGATACCCCATTCCATTCCACCATTATATCACATGCCACCTACCGCTTGATGGATGTACCATGGACATGTCAACCCCTTTAGAAGTAGAAACTGTTAGAAAATCAAAAAGGCAAAAAGGTTTTCTTATGTTGATAATTACTTGTGATATCTTTGAGTTCTTATTAAATTTCTTATGTTCTTCTATTATCTTTGTTTCATCAAGCAATTACCAAAGGCAAAACACGAAGATCAAAGACACCAAATGTAGGCACTTTGCTAGGGTTAAAACCCCTCTATAGCGGAAAACTCAGTCAAACTCTTCCACTAGCAAAATCAAGTTGAGATAGACCAAGACCCTAGACCCAAAGACCTTCCTCCTCCACCAAATCAGCTTTCCAATATGATTCAGCACACTTCAAAGTCACTTCTTGTCCAGCAGCTTCAACCCAACAACAATCCAAAAATTTGACTTCCAGCTATAGAACTTCGATCCACAGCTACATAATTTCGGCCCTACAACAAAACTGCAGTTTCGGCCCTCCAACAACTTAAGTTCCTTCGCACATGAGAGAGAGAGAAAGAGATAATTTTGACTTCTTGTGCTTGATAGTGACCTTCTTCTCCTTTGCTAGTCCTTTCCTTAGTATCCCTTGAATTTTGTACTTTTTTCTGGCCCCAGAAGTTTCAAATCAAACTTTATGAGTGAGTGTGTCAAATGAGGTCGAGTTATTGCTTTTATATAGGATTTTTTGCCCTTAAGTTAGGTCGACTTATCCAGTTTGAGGCAGACTTGGTGGAGGTGGCCTAATTGACCTATTTTACATTAAAATAAATTTCTTTCTTGACAAATGAATCCCAAGAAGGGTCTTTTACAATATGGCATGGGCAAGGACACTTGATATAAAACCTAGAAGCCTTCAATGGAGGCTTTGACCGAAAAACAATTGAACCAAGCATGAAACCCATGCTTTAATAAGTCAATTTCTTTAATAATAAAATTTCTTTTTCTTTCTTTTGACAAATACATTACATCATGACTCAAATATAATTATGAAGACCGACACTAGTTACATTCTTCAACAGAAACCACTTAATAGAGTCCTTGGTTAACCCCCTAATTGAGCTTGGAGACCCCTGTACATGCTAAAGCCCACTATGGAAGGGCATGCCACCATGAAGTGTCTATTTGATTCCATCTTTTGTACGCTCTTTTCCTCAATTAATTTAATGATTTGTTGTACTAGAAGGTGAGGGGACGCATTGGATCTTATACAGGATTGCGGGTGGGTCTCCATTTGGGGTTTGGTCTCCCTATTGGCACTTGTAGGGTGAGTGTTGAGAGCCATGGGCCTCCACCGTAGTAGAGAGCATATTGCCACTTCATGGATCCCTTGGCACCATTTATTGATTGTCTTTGTTCCACCTTTTTGAATGAGGATGATGCACCTGGACCACCATGCTCAGTCAGCTTCACACTTGCACCACACACTTGGCAGATGTTCTAGGGCCCAGATGAGGATGTGTCTCACCATGGGAGACAGAAGGATGGGTTATGTCATCATTCTAGCCCTTACAGATGGTATATAGGCATTATCAATCCACTTGGAGACCCATGAGGATGTCATTGTGCCCCCATACTACTTGGGGACACCGTATTTGATTTGCTTGGATATCAAGAGGCCACCCCCTTGATCGCTATGTTTGGAGCCTATTCTCTCACCTTGGCACACTTTGGACTCCATTAGGCCTCATCAAGGGCCCAACAATTCATTGTATTCACTATTTTTCCCTCTTGAGTGGCTTATCTTTGTGTTATGGAGCTATCTTGGTGAGCTTGTCACCATGTCATGTCATTATTGTACATTATTTTATTCTTTAGGGCTTAATTAGGCCAAATTAGGAAAATCGAACTCATTAGAAAGGATATAAATTGATGAGAGTTCATTTGAGTTTCATCATCACTTGGATTTGGATCACTTGTTTCTTTTGGAAATTTCTTGGGCCTTTTGATGGATGAATTGGAGATCTAATGCATTTTTTATGTTTAGAAGAGCTTCATTTCTTGTCTTGGAGCTTCGATTTCTTTGCATCTTGATGATTGGAATAATTTCGCTATACTTGTGAGTACCTTTTCATGCTTATTTGAAATTTTTGTCTCATAAAATTCTCTATGGAATATTTTCGTTCATGAAGTTGGTGTCACTACTCTTTAGCTTATGCGAAATTGTTGAGCTTGCCTTTGTGAGGGACTTTTCATATGATCATTTGAAGTATGGTGAATAATTGTCCTAGGGGTACATGAATGCTCATGAATTGTCTTGATAAGTCATCATTTGCAATATAAAGAATTATAAATTTCCCTTTATAACCTAGTTGTTGCTTAGGCCATATGGAGTTGTTGGGGAACTCCTTGGTTGGAATTAAGCCTATCTAAATGTTGATTTCATTTGACTCCATTCTCCTAATTGGCTAGGCACTAGTCTATTCCTAAGGTGATCACGAATGAATATTTCTCTCACCTTCTCTTCCTCTTTCTAAGCCCTAACCTAGTAGGCCTCCAATGGCATCATCTTAAAATTATTTTTAACCATTGAAAATCCTTGAAAATTGGTCCACTACTGCATTGGGGTCTTCTTGAGATGTCCTCCAAATTTGAGGTCAATCCCATAGTGAAATCTCGAGATATTCCAAGCCCTAGCTTGAAGACCATTTTCTTCTCTAGGTGTCCTTTATTTAGTGGCTTCATTAGGATCATTGCACTCAAATTCCAAGGAGATTTCAATTCCTTTGACCCTATTCTCCTCCCTAACTTGGTTAAGATCATCCAGTTATTGCTCCAATCCAAAACCTTGATCTCGTTCGGGCCCCCTTGGGCTTCTTTGTGGTCCCACTACATCATAACTTCAATTTCACAAAGATTACTTAGAAACCCTAGTCTTCTAGGATTCCTTGATCTTGGGAATTTCTTTTCAAGTAACACTCCCCAAACCCTAGGTCTAGGCCAGGGTTGCGGGGAAGCTTCACCCCCCCCCCTCGTTCACGCTCCCGAAACGCGCTCCATGCGGGAGCATTTTGGGAGCGTTCGGAAACGCGCTCTCGAAAACGCTTCCTGATGGGAGCGTTTTCGGGAGTGCATTTCCGAACCTATTAAAACGCTCCCTGCCTTTTCAAGAGCGTTTCCGGAAGCGCTCGGGAGCGAATGCTCCCTGAGCGCTTCCGGCGTTTAAAAAACGCTCCCAAAGCGTTTTTTAAATGCCGGAAGCGGTCGGGGAGCGTTCGAGAACAAAAAACACTTCCCGCCGGCGAGAAAATTTTTTTATAGAAAAATTCGTTTTGTTTATAAGAGGGAGGGAGGTCATTTTGTTTTATTGTTTGCTGAGTGAGTGAGAGAGAGCAAGAAGAGCAAGAAGGAGAGAACTGGAGAACGAAGCTGCAGAAGTGACAAGGAGAGCTGCAAGGCAACAGGAGGATTGCAAGAAAGAGGTAGGTCTTCTAATCTAATTTTGTATTTTCTAGGATGAATTTGTAAGTTTTTTAAAAATGAAAACTTGATTTTTTTCTTGAATGTTGCATTTTATTGTGTTTAAAACTTAAAAAATGAATTGTTTTTTTCCTACGTTGCATTTCCTATTCCCATTTGGCATTTCTCCATTTGTTTTGCAGGCTAGAAACTTTAAACTTGAAACTTGAAACATCATGGCTATATGGCTAGGGATTTTCCTTACGTTGGTTCCTTTCTTGTAATAATGGTGTTGGAGAGTACTAGAAGAAAGAGGCAAATCAGAGAAGAGGTAGATGAAGAGGAGGGTTATGGTGGATTTGAAGAAAATCCTGAAGAGGAGGAGGATTATGTTGAGGAGGAAGTGGGGAGTGGAGAACATAAGGACACAGATTCCCCAACTAGACAAGACCAAACTCAGACACCTTTGTGGAAATATGTTCAGAAACAGGAAGGAGGGAAAGGTGGTGGAACCACTAAATTTATTTTCCCCCATTGCAATAAACAATACCATGGTTCATACACCCGTGCGAGAAGGCACCTTTGTGGGAAAATGCCAGGGGATGGAGAAAAAAATATAGGAATCAAAATTTGTACTAGTGTGCCAGCAACACAGAGAGAGAAATATAGAAAGGAAGAGGAGGCTGCCCTACAGAGATCTAACAGATCTAGGGGTTTCATTGGTTCTTATTCAGGCCCAACACGTCATGGACAAACAAGTTCAACTTCCACCCATGCCAGTGGTTTTGGAGGCAGTGGCACACCCGGATTAAGGCGTAGAACCATATCCGATTTCCTGGACGAAGGGTGTAGGAATGATGTGGATTCAAAAGTTTACCGGTTTCTATATGCATGTGGGGTGCCATTCAATGTTCTTCGCTCACCTTATTGGCATGAAATGGTTTTTGCCATTAATGATGCCCCCAAAGGATACAAAAGCCCTGGGTATGACAAGGCCAGAACCGTCGGTCTTGATCATGAAAAAGCTAAAATAAACCATTCTTTGGCTAGAATGACAAATTCGTGGAATGAGCATGGGGTGTCCATTGTCTCTGATGGATGGACCAATGTAAAAGGAAAGCCATTGATAAGTGTTTTGGCTGTGTCGGTTAGTGGTGCAATCTTCCTGTCAGCATATGATTATTCAGACAAATTCAAAACCGACATTAACATTGCAGAACCATTACTTGATATAATTGAAAACACTGGGCCATACAATGTCATACAGGTCATCACTGATAATGCTGCTAACTGTAAGGCAACAGGAGCAATTATTGAGGATAAATACCCGAACATATTTTGGTCTGGGTGTTTGGTTCACACAATGAACCTTTTGATGCATGATATCATTAAAAACAAACAACCTCAATTCAAATGGCTTGGTGATTTGTACAAGAGAGGTAAAAAATGATAAAATTTATTACAAATCATAGCAATACCCATGGGCTTTTCCGTACTCACTCCAAATTGGAGTTGTTGAAGATAGCAAAGAGTAGATTTGCTAGCTATTACCTCACCTTCAGGCGCCTTTTGAAGGTAAGAGAGTCATTGGCTGCAATGGTATCAAGCCCACATTGGCAGGTATTAAAGGATAGGGCAGCGACAATAGTTGACAGGCAAGGTTTCGAACATGTGGAGGAGACCGCCCTTGACCCTTTGTTTTGGGCACGTGTGAGGAAAATTTTGAATTTCACCAAGCCCATTCATCACATGATTGGGTTTGCAGATACAGATAAACCAGTGATTGGGGAGGTTTATGAGCAGATGGACAGCATGTTGTGGCAAATAAAAGATATTGTTAAGGATAATGATCCCAATTTGTATGCTATGATTCATGACTGTGTGTGTGCACGATGGAATAAACTCAATGTTCCACTACATGCCTTGGCATATATCCTTACGCCAAAATATTACTCTCCATCTTGGTTGAGCCAACCTGCACCTGGAGGTGGGGTTAGGATCAAACCTCACACAAATCCAGAGGTACAAGAGGGGTACATGAAGGCATTAGACAAGTTGGTACCTGACAGGGAGGAGTGTGCTAAATTGCGCCTTGAATTAGGAAAATACTTCAGTTGCACTGCTAACTTTGGTTCTTTCCATGCAATGGAAGACAGAGACAGATTTGATGCTCTCGCATGGTGGGAAGCATATGGCGGCATAGGACTTTTGCCAAAGTTGGCAAAAAAAGTTCTCTCACAGGTTGTGAACACTTCTTCTGCAGAGAGGTGTTGGAGCACCTACAGCTTCATACATAATGTGAGAAGAAACAGGTTGAATGAAAACCGAGCTGAAAGCTTGGTTTATGTGCATTACAACTTAAGGTTGTTGAGCCATTACTGTGAGCGGGCAAATGAGGATCAATCATACAGAGTCTGGGACAACAACCCAGAGGATGATAATTTGGAGGACGGCATGGTACATATGGAAGATTTGGAAGCAGAAATTTTTAGGGATGATGATGAAGCATCAGCAGCACCACCACACACAGGGCCAGTCCCACCATCTACTGGTCGCAGTGTGGGTGCGGGTGCCAGTGCCAGTTCTCGATATCAAACTATTGTTCCTTTGCAGATTAAGCCTCCACCTTCTAGTCATGGTCGTGGTACTCCTGAGAGTACTAGAAGACCACCATTTCCTCATGGCTCACACAAATTAGACATTTCTCGTGGGCATGGAAAGGGGCCAGCCAGTAGATAAAATAGATTTGTTGTTTACTAGTCTTTTCTATTTTCTAGTAGTTTTTATCTTTTATAACTGTTGATAGTTGAATAGTTGAAACTTGACTCTTTCATATATTTAATGACAATTTAAGTTTGAAGTTTGAATTTGAAAGGTGAAACTTTGAAGTTGGCATTTATAAGTTTACAAGTCGTTATGAATTATGAATATGATGCTTCATGAAAGTTATATGGTGATCAATGAATCAATGATGATAAATGTTATATATTGAATTTTGAAATCAATGAATCAATGATGATAAATGTTATATATTGAAATTTGAAATCAATGAATCAATGATGATAAATGTATATTGAATTTTGAAATCAATGAATCAATGATGATAAATGTTAAATATTGAAATTTGAAATCAATGATGATAAATGTTATAAACTTATATATCAATGATGATAAATGTTATATATTGAATTTTGAAAGCTTGAAACCTTCAGATTGATGATTCGCAAGACTCAAGAGTCAATATGTTGTATGCTTCCAACTTGTGGGTGTCGTTGATGAAGATTATAACTTCTAGATGATTGATGTTATATGATTCAATCTATGTTTTTATGTTTTTTATGTCTAATTCATCATTCTACATGTTTTTGTTGACATATATGCATCAAAATATAAAAAATATAAAAATATATATATATATATAAACGCTCCCCAAAACACTCCGGACCGGAAGCTTCTAAAAATGGCGCTCCCGCTCCCGCTCCCCGTTTTTGCTCCCGCTCCAAACTAACCTTGGTCTAGGCATCCTCTTAGCCCTTCTAAGAGAGCCATCCACCTTGCTTCTATAGCAAGTAAACCCATTTTTCAGCCTCTCTTGTGATAAGGCTTTATGAATCACCCCGCATCCTACCATTGATCTATCCATTCTAGTGATTCTTCTCATACCAAGACTCCTCCCATCAGTGAAAGTCCGTAAAGAGCAGGGAGCTTTGGCTGAGGTGACAATCGGCTATTGCTACATTGTTGTCACTTGACCTAGTAGTTGCTCTATAGGATCCCTTCCTAGGACCCCTACTAGTTTGAGTGGTAACATGCACCATTATAGAGCCAAAGAGGTAAGGTCTAGACTCTAATCCTATTCTTTTTATTTTTCCATGTAGCAATAGCATTTGTGTTTTTTATATGTTCATTGTTAAATGAAAGATGTTTTCTTCTCTCTTTTCCATTCCCATTCCTCCTTCATTTTATTGCAGGCAAGAAATTATAACTCCATCAAACATCATGGCTATATGGCTTCGCATTCTCCTAATGTTGGTTCCTTTTTTTGTTATGATGGTATTGGGGAGAGGAAGGAGTGATGAAGAGGATGATGAAGTGGGTAGTGGTGGATTTGGAAACCCTGGAAAGGAGTACCAAGAGGAAGAGGAGGAGGAGGATAATGAGTGGAGATGATGAGGGAAAAAAAACCGAAGTAGACCAAACCCCCTTGTGGAAATATGTTACTAGGATTTCAGGAGGGAAAGGGGGTGGAACCACTAAATTTACATGCCCCCATTGCAATATCACTTTCACAGGTTCATACAACCATGCCAAAAAGCATCTATGTGGGAAAATGGCATGGAATTAAATAAAAAAATAGGAATCAAAACTTGTGGAAGTGTGTCATAACAACAAAGAGCCAAATACATAAGAGAGGAGGAGGAAGCCCAATACAAATCTAAAAGATCAAAGGGTGACTTTGAACATGACACCACTAGCCCACAATCACATAAACTATGAACTCCATCAGCATCCACCCATATAGTGGATATGGATGCACAAGCATAGACATCCCTTTAAGGTGTAGAACCATATCAGGTTTCCTTGATCAAGGGTGTAGGGATGATGTGCATGCAAAAATTTCTCAGTTTCTTTATGCATGTGGGATACTATTCAATGTTCTTCGCTCACCTTATTAGCATGAAATGGTTGGCGCCATCAATGATGCCCTAAGGGATACAAGAGCCCCAGGTATGGCAAGGCTAGAACCATGGGACTTGATCATGAAAAATCCAAAATAGCACATGCTTTGGGTAAATTGACAAATTCTTGGAATGATTATGGGGTATCCATTGTATCTGATGGTTGGACAAATGTAAAAGGCAAGCCATTGATAAGTGTCCTTGTGTGTCTGCTAGTGGCGCAGACTTCTTTTCAACACATGATTACTCAAAAAAGTTCAAGGTCGCCATCAACATTGTAGAAACATTACTTCAAACAATTGTAAGTATTGGGTCATACAATGTCATCCAAGTCATCACTCATAATGCTTCTAATTGTAAGGCAGCGGGACCAATCACTAAAGATAAATACCTCAACATATTTTGGTCTGGGTGTTTGGTTCACACAATGAACCTTTTGATGCATGATATTATTAAGAACAAAGAAACTCAATACAAATGGATTGGTGATTTGCACAAAAGAGGAAAAATAACGATAAAATTATTATCAATCATAGCAATACCCATGGGCTTTTCCGCGGTCACTCAACGTTGGAGTTGTTGAAGCTTGGGAAGGCTAGATTTTCTAGTTATTAACTCACCTTCAGGCGCCTTTTGAAGGAAAGAGAGTCATTGGCTAGCATGCTATCAAGTCAAAACTGGCAAGTATTAAAGGACAAGGCTCCAACCACACTTGACAAGGAAGCTTTTGAAGAGGTGGAGGAGGCTGCTCTTGATGGTCTATTTTGGGGACGTATGAGGGAAGTTTTGCCATAGACCAAGCCCATTTATAACATGATTCGTTTTGTATATACAGATGCACCAGTGATTGGGGAAGTGAATGAGAAGATGGATAACATGTTAGGGTAAATAAAAGAAATTATTCAACCAAAAGATCCCAACTTGTATGATATTATTTACAATTTTGTGTGTGCACAGTGGGATAAACTTAATGTTCCACTACATGCCTTTGCGTATATCCCTATGCCAAAATACTACTCTCCATCTTGGTTGGGAAAACCTGCACCTAGGAGTGTGGTTAGGAAAAAACCCCATACAGATCCAGAGGCATAAAATGGGTAGAAGACAAGTTGGTCCCTGATAGGGAGGAGTGTGCTAGATTGTGTGGAGAATTAAGCAAATACTTCAGTAGCACTGGAGTGTTTGGTTCTTTGCATGCAATGAACGATAAAGACAGATTGGATGTTGTCACTTGATGGGACATGTATGGCGACAATGGATTTTTGGCAAAATTGGCAAAAAAATTGCTTTCACAAATTGTAAATACTTCTGCAGAGAGGTGTTGGAGCACCTATAGCTTCATCCATAATGTGAGAAGAAACTGCCTCAATGAAAACCAAGCAGAAAGCTTGGTTTTTGTGCACTACAACTTGAGGTTGTTGAAACATTAATGTGAGCGGGCTCGTGATGATACATCATATATGACTTGGGACAACAACCCAAAGGAAGATAAATTGGAGGATGGAGCTATACATCTAGAAGAATTGGAAAATTAACTTTTGAGAGATGATGATGAAGCACCAACAGCAATAGCAGCAACCATTCCACCCCCATCATCCACTAGCATTGTACGAGTTCCACAAGCTTTGTTGTTGCCACCTCCATCTGCATCCTCACGTGGAGGTCATGTGCCTTCAGGTTCTAATTTTGGACATAGTCGTCCAACAATGCGAGAGGAGACTCCTAATAGACCACGAGAAAAAAAATTAGAAATTTCTCGTGGCAAGAGGAAGCAGTAGATAAGAGATTTACTTGTATTTTCTAGTTACTAGTAGTTTTTATAATTGTTGACACTTTCATATTTATTATGATATATTTTTTAAACAATATATGACAATTTAAGTTTGAGGTTTGAAGTTGGAAATTATAATTCATTGATAATGAATTATGAATATGATGCTTCATGAAAGTTAAAAGTTGAAACATTTCATTTCATGTTAGATATTCTTTGTTATAGTTTGGTTACTTGGTAATGGTAATGGTTACAAGTACAACTTTAGTGATCAATGATGACAAATGCTATATATTGAATTTTGAAAGCTTGAAACTTTAAGATTGATGAATCATGAGACTTGATATGTTGTATGTTACTAACTTGTGGATGTGGTTGATGAAGATGACAGCTTCTAGATGATTGATGTTATATGGTTTAATCCATGATGTTATATGGTTTAATCCATGTTTCTATGTTTTTTATATCTAATTCATCATTTTACATGTTTTTGTTGACATATATGCATCAAAATATATAAAAATTCGCTCCCGACCCGAAAGCTTTTGAAAATGTCGCTCCCCACTCCCACTCCCCGTTTTCGCTTCAGCTCCCAAGCAGCCATGGTATCACCAACTCGTGCTCACAAGATAATGAATAACAATGTGCCCTGGTCCTTCTTTTAAGCTTTTCGAATAGGCTAAATCTGGAAAGTCTTTATTTTAGGAAAACAAATTGCTAGTTGAAGAGTTAACAAAGGCTATCAAGTTGTTGTAACTCGTCCTGCCTTAATTTAGAAGTTAAGGCCCTCTTAGCTCGTCCTTTCCCAAATTAACTCGCACTAGAAGACAACAACTAAGCCTTCCACATCTGCACTAGTCAAACTGCTTCATGCACACGTTCTAACTTTTAGGAACTCGTCCTAATTTTTAGGAATTAGCTCCTAACTCATAGGAATTGGTTCCTGATGACCACTAAAGTTGCACTTGAAGAATGTTTTGAAGACATCATGCCCAAGGCTACTTCAAAGAATTCCTACACTTACAGATCATTTAGAGTTCCAGATTTCATTAGGGATTTTAAGCCCCTTCCTTCTCTCTCTCTTCATTTTTGTACTCAAATTCTGCAGCCCTGCAAGGACATTGTAAACGTGATGCTAACATGATGAATAAAGTCATGTAATAGACCTAGGTAGCTTAAGACTATGCTATTAAGTGAGTTCACTCTAGGGAATTTTTTTTTTACTTAATTAATTATTTGTGTTTTTCAGCGCTTAATAATTAATTGAGATTTTTTTCTCCCGAATATACCCCCAAAGTTGGAGTGTGGCTTGATGGTAAGGCCTTAGGTGAGTCTTAGTGTCTAGAGTCAATATATATTACCATGCTAGATCACTTGTAAAATTTTGTGGAATTTGATTAGGTCTAGGGGGTCATTTTTTTAATTATTGAAAATTTCCCGCTATACAGGATTTTTAATCAAATCTTAATAAAATTGTAATAAGTGATGTCTATGGGGTATGAGTAATCAACATTAACTCGCACTAGAAGAGATCAACTGAGCCTTCCACATCTGCACTAGTCAAGCTTGCTGAAATGCTTCATGCACACGTCCTAACTTTAGAAATTCGCCCTAAATTTTAGGAACTCATCCTAATTTTTAGGAATTAGCTCCTAACTTATAGGAATTGGTTCCTATTGACCACTAAAGTTGCACTCGAAGAATTTTTTGAAGATGTCATGCCCAAGGATACTTTAGAGCATTCCTACACTTTCAGATCATTTAGAGTTTCAAATTTCATCGCGGCTTTTAAGCCCCTTCCTTCTCTCTCTCTTCATTTTTGCACTCAGATTCCGCAACCTTGCAAGGACATTCTAAACGTGATGTTAACATGATGAATAAAGTCATGTAACAGGCCTAGGTAGCTTAGGACTTTGCTATCAAGTGAGTTCACTCTAGAGAGTTTTTTTTACTTAATTAATTATTTGTGTTTTTCAGCGCTTAAAAATTAATTGAGTTTTTTTCTCCCGGATATACCCCCAAAGTTGGAATGTGGCTTGATGGTAAGGCCTTAGGGGAGTCCTAGTGTCTAGAGTCAATATATATTACCATGTTAGATCACTTGTTAATTTTTATGGAATTTGATTGGGTCTAGGGGTCATTTTTTTAATTATTGAAAATTTCCCGCTAGACATGATTTTTAATAAAAGTTTAATAAAATTGTAATAAGTGATGTCTAGAGAAGTTGCATGGAGTCATGAGTAATCAACATTAGACCTCTACACCTCAACTTTCTACTAAGACATACTTTGAAGGGCGAAAATCCCTTATTAACCCTCAAAACCCATTTTTCCTTTAAGTTTAGTGGGAAAATGAGAAATAAATAGCCCAAAAAAAATGAAGAAAAATAAAAATTCACAGATGCCAAATGATGTGGAAATGAAGTGGAAAATAATCTTAAGACAAAAGGCAAGTGAAAAGGTGAGTTGGCAATCACACATCATCAAGAATTGAAGCACATGGGAAAAATCCAAGTGTGGGCCAGATTTGAAGCTCAACTTCCTTGGAGAACCAATGCATGGGTGAAGTCAAAGTATTGAAGATATAATTTAATTATGAATCTAAAATTAAAACTTTAGAGAAGTGAGTGGAAATGGACCCCACTTCACTCCCTCCTTTTGCTCCACATACGCACCCACATGCTGACGGAACTTCCACCCAAGAGGAGATACGCACAGCTGAAAGGAAGTTTCCACACATAGAAAAATCAGCGCAGAACTTAAAAAAATTTGATTGAATATTTGTTGGAGATAAATGTGAGTATTGTCTCAATAATATTTCACTCAAACATTACACTTGTACGTTGCCCCTCATTTCAGCTCCATGCTTTTCAGTTCAGAGATACGCATAGTAATTTGGGCAGCTTCTACGCAGGGCGGATTTGATTCATTTTGCAGTGGTGGCATCACATAAAAGTTTGGTTGAGACTTTCATGGAGATTGCTCTCCCTTTCCACCTACAACATCCACACATGGCAGCTAGCAAAGGGAAATTCGAATTTTTGCACATGGGTTGAAGAAATACGTTGTGCCACCTCCCAGATTTGGTTTCTACACTTGGTTGAAAGCTCTAAACCTTGCAAATTTGAATTTCTCTTGAGATCTTCACCATTCTCCCCTTGGCATTGGGGTTCTATATTGGGATGTTCTCTAAATTTCTCTATAAACTAAGCCTTGGGGCTCCGATTGAATCATCTTTAGGCGAGCTATTGTGCTTGGGGACACTCTACAAGGTTTTGTACTCACTTCTTTTCTATGCTAATAAAGTCAAGATTTTAGGGGTTCATTATGGATGTGATGTTGTTCTTCTATCTTTGAGGTAAAATTGTTCATTTGTGATTTCACTCTCTACATTTCATGAAGCTGAAACTATTAGCTCATTTGTCGTATTTGTGGATTGATTTATGCAAGTTATCTTGTATCGATTTTTGGTCTAGAGAGATGCTCTAGAGTGACGAGCACTAAAATGTTCTCGGTTGAACATCTAGCATCTTCTCTCATTGCTCAATCTAGTCCCTTGTGATGCTAATGTTTCCTTTAAGTGTGTAGCAGTTATTTTGTGTTGGAAAGAAACTTGAGCGTAGGGTAAATTCTCGGTTGAATCAACTCACTCTCAAGGCAACGGTTGTAAGAACTCACATCAAGCAAGCATTCTCTCAAGGGCTTATCAAGCGAATTTGAAGAAGGGAGCTTTCTCTATTATAGTTTGCTAAAGTCACAAGTTTAAATTCAGATTTCTTGATCTATCTTATGCACTTTATTTGATGCCATCCAGCTTTTGAGAAGCTCGTAGGAAAGGCTTAGCCTAGAGAGGAAGTCTCTTCTTTCTCTTGTTGCATGCACTTGTTTCATAACATAGATTACTATTTGTGAATAATCATTAATCTAATTTGTGTTTCTCTCATGCCTTATGCAGACTTCTAGGAGGATTTGAGGGCTTGTTTAAGCTTCATTTGAAAGAGTTTGTTTGAGGATCAAAGAATACATTGTTGGAGCCTTCTTGTCCATCAAGCTCCTCTCTCATAGGCATTTCTTTTCTCTCTTCTTCCTATGTGAAATATTTCCTCTTGAAGACCAACAATTTTGAGCAATCAAGCTCGTATACCATGAGGAAAGCGCAGTATACCACTTGGAGGTTTCTTATTGTATTTTGCGATAAGCATTGTATTTGTTCTTTTATTTTCAGTAAGTTTCTTTGAGGAGGAGCATTTGTTCTTTTGAGCTCTTTGCAAACTACCCTCAAAGCCTAAGTCCCTCATTCCCATTAGAGGGTTTCACTTTCAATAATAAAACAAAAAATTTCTTTGAGGGAGCTTGAGGATTATCCTCTTGGCATCCCACCCCTCTTTTTGGGAGAGGATCCTTTGGATGCTTGTTGTTTGAGTTTTGTTCCTTTCCTTCAGGCAGATCTAACTTTAGCATTTCCATTTTTTTGTTGTTTCACATGCTCATGCCATAGATCTAGCGATTCACTCTTACTTGGGCTAGTTTAGTGATTCTATTTCTCACTTTACAATGTTCATTTGAGCATTTTAGATCTGATTTCTTGCAGTTGATATAATTTATTTAGTTGTTGATATATATGTCCTCTCATGTAACTATTTCATAGTTTTCATGCAAGGTCATTCTCACATGCTAATATTGTTCCATATTGATATAAATTTGGTGATTTAATCATCTAATGTTCAGATATCTCTTGACATTATTTGAGCTTAGTTTCCATTGTTTATGCAAGTATTTTATTGCCTTAATTGGGAATGAACATATTTACTTGAACTATTTTGAAGCATTTCATATTTGGGAACATTATCTCTAATTGCAAAACACGTCTAATCATTTGCATCGCCATTGCACAAAATTAACCTCCAAGCATAAGTTGCTTGATAGACTTTCTAGGAAAATCTTCCTTAAATTTCAATCAATTTCCCAAAATTTGAGTTTGGGGGAAATGTAAAAATGCATGACCTCGCAGTTCTCTTGTGTGGCTTAGTCCCCTTGTAGGAACGAAGACATGTGGGTTGTATTGAAGAACTAGGGGGGTATCGTTAATGAGGCCTTAGCCTGCACATCCCAGACTTCTTGCAACCACCTCTAGTCCTTAACAAGTTGAAGGAGTTGAGAGAAAGAATCACCCTAGAATAAGCATTAACTAAAATTAACCAAGAACATTTTAGCACAGAAGCACCATACAATTTTGGATGGTTTATCTTGCATGCTTTTTGAAGTTGGAGTCTCATTGAACATTTCATGATATAGCTCTTTCTCAAACACATGCAATAGATTTTGAAAATACTTACATCTCATTTACTTGCAAGTATTTTAGTTTCTTCTTGTACTTTGTTTATGACCATTTGGATCAAGTTTAAAGTTTTGTAGCATTGTTATATGTGAGCATATTCCCTTTTGTCAAGTACAAGCGATCTTTATTTGCAAGCTCTCAATTTTATTTGAGTGTTTTCCTTTCAAAATTGTGTCATCATATCATAGTTTTGCTATTGATTGTTCTAACACTTGTCTTGCAGCTTTCATTCTATTTGATCTTGTTGTATCTTGAAAATATTTCCATCATTTGCAAGTACCTTTATTTCTTTTAGCATATATCTCATTTCCTGCAAGATTATATTTGGCACTGATTTACTTATATTTGCCTTGCAGGATACATTGTTGAGTTATATTGATTCATTTACATTTTGATGTTGATGCTCATGATCATTTGTACTTGCTAAGTCTTTTTTTATTGATTCAAGTTATACTTCAAGCTATTGAATGGTTGATGCTCTACTTGATCTACTATGTTCTAAAACTTGTTAGTTTAACAAACCTTCTTTAGAAACCTTCCTTAGGGTCCACACCCTTTGGCTTTAGCTAGGAAAGAGCCTAGAAAAAGAGAGTTAGGATTAGGTGACAGCCCCTTCTTTGAGCTTTGCCACCAAGGCCACACCTAGTGGGGTTGAGGATTTTTCTCACATTAACATAGGTGTGTAAGCAAGGCAGCAATAGTTCCCAACTTATAGGAACTTGTGCTTGCTAAGGAAAAACTTCTTTTGGTCTATTTGACTAAGGCACAAGTCAAAGAAGGACCTTTCTAGCTACTATTTTCAACAAAGACCGGGGAAAAACCCCACAAGGGAGAAAACCCAACCAAATTCTTCTTCTATTAGATGTTCATCAAATGTTCAGCAAAGAGATACGTAGTCCAAGTACATCAACAACTAGTAACACGTCAAAGCCTTAACAAACCAAGTCAACCAAACAATATCCAATCAAATATGAGCATGAAAGTCAAATATGGTCAACTACTAGCTTTGCAATTTTCAGTCAAAGTCAATAGCAATCAATGCAACCCTAACAAGTCCACGGTCAACGGTCAAATTAGCTCCAAAATATTCGGTCAACCAATCAAAGAATGCAGCCTCTTTTGCTCAGTCAAACTCGGTCAAAACAGTGCAAAAATTATGCTCACAAATTCTGGTCAAAGCCAAAGCAACTTGTGAAAACCCTAGTTGTACATCTGCGGTCAACGTTGGTCAATGTGTCCAGAAAAGTTCGGTCAAAGCCCTAGTCAACTTGGCCTCCCAAAACAAATCCAAAACCAGTCAAACTCTCTTGAAGTCAGAGTTGGTCAAACAGTCCCAAAGTAGAAGTCAAGCTCGGTCAACAAAAATGTTTTCTCTCCCCTTCGCATGTGTGAACTTGGACCCTACAATTTCAAACCATATCGAATCGAAAGAAGAAGCAATAATGTGTGTGGTGATGCCTCCAAGTGATACCAAGTAATGTGTATTTATATGTAGTTTCAGGGGTCGAATTTTCTCTTCTAGCCCAACTTGTACTTTTGAAGGTGACTTGGATCCATATTAAAAATAATATTTTCCCATGTGCAAATTTAATTTTTCCAAGGGACAGTGGGGTCTCCTTAGGGTATGTAGGGCTTCTCCAAGGAGGGAATTGCTCCCTTAGCTGCCAATTTTCAACACTCCCTCTCAGCTAGGGAGGACTTTTCAATTGCATCATATGTCTCATCATTATCATCATCATCTTGTATCATATCATATCTCGTCTTTGCTCATCTTTCCTCATCTGTTGAACAATCTCGATCTAAAGAAGAATAATCATCAAAGGGGAGATTAATCTTCCACCTTATATCCAATGACAATATGCGAGATATCACTTACCATGAGAGGTGAGATCACACACATCCTATTTTCCGTTGATCTTCCCACTTTGACCCACAAGAGTCAAGTGGTAGAACACCTGCATCCCATCACTTGGGGAAGATACCCAACTTATCAGTGGTAAGGATCATCCATGGCCAAAACCTCTCCAACTCTGAGAGGAAAACCGACAAGAAATCTTCTCTTCTTATAGAACTTCAATTGACGAATTCCAAGAGCTGACCCTTGACCAAGACCCTCCAAGACCAAGACAAATCTTTCCTCTTTTCCAGCAACTGCATCCTCAAGATATTCTGCAATTTCAACTTCCAGCAAATCCTTTTGCGAATTCGACCCCCCAGCAGGTTCTTCTACAACTTTGACCTCCTAGCAGGTTCTTCTGCAACTTCGACCCAACAATTTCTTTTGGAACTTCGACCCAGCAGTTTCTTCTGGAACTTCAACCTAGCAGTTTCTTCTGGAACTTCAACCTAGCAGTTTCTTCTCAGCACTTCGACTTGCCCAACAACTGTAGAAATCCTAACACAAGAGAGAGAGAGAGAGAGAGGCCCAAAACTTCGATCTTGCTCTTCCTTTTCTTTTTCATCCTTTTCCAACTTCTATCTTGAGGAGATCGAACTTGCTTGAGTGTGTGTTCAAATGAGGTCGAGTTCCTTCTTATATAGAGCCTTTTGAGGGGTACGAATTGCTTCTTTTAGGCCGACTTGTCCACTTGTGTAGGCCGACTTGATATTTGCAACATGACAGGGCCTTGGAGGGTCTTTTGACTCAAATAAATTCCTTTTAGAATATGTAACATGCCCAAGAAGGGTCTTTCATACATGACAATGACTCTCTTGACTTGTAGACTCAATGACAAGCCCTGGAAACTCTCAATGTGAGCTTGACCTATAAAATAAAATTCCTTAAGCATGACACCCATGCCTCAAGAATAACAATAATAAACTTATTTTTCTCATTACATTAAGTACATAAGATCGTGATTACATATGTCATTAATAATTATGAAGACCGAAGCTAGTTGCATATTTCAACACTCCCTCTTAATTAGGGAGGTATTCATAATCCATACAAGGTACTTGGACATTCTCAATCTGAAGAATTCTCATAAGAAGAGTCAAATTGGTAAGCCATATATTTACATCATACCAACCAGCATTGTCACATAGCAAGGCCTTGACTAACAGCTCTATCTCTCCACAAGATCTGAGCATAATGTTGGCGAGACCAATGACTGATAAACACCATCATCATTGTCTCTCAAGGTACATATCTCACCCGGGTGTTCACAGGGTATGTCCTTTCAGGAATATTCTTAGCTTGGATTCCCAGTCCTCAAAGAATATCGGTCCTCTTCGACTACTCTTATCTTGGATGCCCTACTACATCCTCAAAGAGTATCGGATGCCAGATTCTTACCCAATACCCATTCTTTCTTCACAATATGAAGACAAGAATGATCTGTCTACCTCTCTTCATGGCCTTCACTCACCCTTACGGTTGTTAGTCCTGGTCTAGTGCATGACACATGAAGTAGAGAATCATATTTGTCACTTCCTCTTAACCAGGGAGGACCAACCCATTCCTATAAAAGGAATGTACCCAAGCTCCGTCTTAACCAAGGACTTGCCCAAGCTCCCTCTTAATTAGGGACTTGTTTCCCACAGTAGCTCTTTGGTGGAAATCATGGTACCTTCAGCTGCTAGTAGAGCCCCTCCTTTCGATGTCATGAATTTAATCTTCTTCATTATGGAGCCTTCATCTTTCGTAGGGCATCATCCATCCATCACTTTCACAAACCAAATAAGCCATGCCATCCTTCTTTTCATCTGAAAGTGATCTTCTAATCCACATTTCGTTTTTCTTCATACTGCTACCTTTTCTACGTCGTGTTCAGGATCTTCCATCCAATCTCATGAGTGCCAGTTGTAGGTGACATCTACAACTCTCTTTTCGGTAGCCCTGTATCAACCCATCAAGATGTTGTTCAAAAAATCAAAAATAAACATGAACTCAAAGTTACCTTTTGTGATGGTCCTTCATCGTGACATCTTGCTTGCTTGCAACATCAGCATCTTACACGTCAATAAACACATCTCCAAGACTTCATATGCCAAGGGTCTCCTTTCTTTACAGACCTTATCAAGATCTTCATACCTTCTTTACAGAGATGTCACAGCCAATTCTTCTAGTCATTGAATGTTGATTTCTTATCTTTTCTTTCGTGACTATAGTTGCATCTTTCATGGTCTCTTCTTTCCTCTCTTCACATATTGCTTGCCAAGAACTTCCATCCATACTTCATCTTGTCAACCACCTCATATTCCATATGAGGACATATTATGTTGACTTCATCTTATCAATATGTGAACTAGTTCAAGGTGTATACCTTTATGTAACATGAGAAGATTCTTC
Source organism: Pinus albicaulis (assembly GCA_034641835.2). NCBI lineage: Eukaryota > Viridiplantae > Streptophyta > Pinopsida > Pinales > Pinaceae > Pinus > Pinus albicaulis. The sequence continues at coordinate 931,726,689 of CM076579.1, read as the reverse complement.
TTTTTCCATCATGCTCATATTCAATCATGCTTTCTACAACTATATGGTGACATGACTTGATCTATCAAATACATGCATACATACCTCTTTTATTCTTTTGGTCATCTAGACTTTCTTCGACAACTACCTTTCCTTCATTAAAAGTACTTCAATTATCTTGCCCTACTACACTTGTCTACGACCATACCATCAATCCTTCTAAACAATGTATCCCACACAAGGTGGAATGATTAACGAGACACTTGCTTCTACCAAGTAGAGGTGAACCTTCTAATGAAGATTCCAAAGAAGGATCTAGATTATCCTCATCCAGCAGAAGCTCTTTTCTCATTATGATGATGTATGATGAATTCCTTCTATCATGCTAGATGACTTTCTTTCAACCATGTGCACTATATATGCTTTCGATGAGGTTACCAAGAGCTACTTCCTTTATATGATGACTGCTACATTCATGTAAACTTTTACTTCTGCTATTCTTTCAAGCTTCTCTAAAGATGTCATGAGCTCTTGCTTCAACGGTATGCTTCTAATATGATGCAATCTTCTACTAAGATGTATCTAGTAATAATGCTTATCATCTTGACTGCCATGGTAGAGGTCTCTTCACCTCCTACTTCTCCTTGTTATGCATTGGAGAAACCATAATAGTGAAGATCTATCCCTTTGAACTTCTTTTCATCAAGTTCTTCCACTTCTTCAGTAATATGAGTTTCATTTCTTTCTTTCATCTTGTTGTCCTTCTTGAGTTTCAGACAATCTCTCTTGTAATGCCCATATTCTTGACAGCCATAGCATTGGATCTTCGACATATCCTCCTTTTTATGAGGACCAAATTTTCCAAACTTTCCTTTCTTTTAGCCATGGCAGCAAATGCTTGAACTTGTTCAACATGGTTTCTTCAATTGTACACAATGACTAGAGTTCACTAAATGGAGTGGCTTCCCTCTTTCCATAGATTCTTGATACTAAGTTGCCCCATTCCTCCGGTAGTGCATTGAGCACAATTGTGGTCATTTCTTTATCGGACATTTTCTCCCCCAACTCTTGCAGTTGCTCTCGTATTTCTGATACCCTCATGAAGTATGAGGCTATTCCTTCTTCCTTTGATATCTTCATCTCGTATAGCTCGGTTCTTAAAGATATGACTTCTCCAGTTGTGCTTATGGCGAATAATTCTATTAACTTCTTGTAGATTTCTTTAGATGTCTCCAACTTTGCGACATAACGTATGAGGGGATCCTTGATGGATTCTATAAGGATCCTTTGAGCCCTTATCTCCCCTTTCATATACTTGGCTAGAGCTTGAGCTTCTTCCTTTGGAGGTTTAGTGATTGAACCCTTAACATGTCCAACTACTTTATTTTCTATGAAGATCAAATCTGTCCTCTTCTTCCATGCAAGGAAGTTTGATGACCCAACCAATTTGTTGCTCTCCTTGCAAAATGAAGTCATTTTAACAAATTCAAACATATATATAAAGATTCTTGTGAAGATACTCCTTGATGACAATATCTTCAACTTGATGCCTTCTAGATTTTGATGATGATGTTATTAATAGAAGATGTCTTTTTGATGAAGATGTTTTCCTTCAAAAGTGATCATTGGCTCAAAGAGAGGGAGATCACCTTGATTCCTTGATGATGACGACAACGACTCTTATTGCTTTTTCGGATGATAGTGTAGAATGTGATGGCCTTCCCAAGGTACTTCAAATGTAGGTTCTTTCTTTAGATGTCAGGTCCTTGAGGCCTTCTTTCCTTTGTGATGAAGATTGTAAACTTTCCAAGAATGCTTCAATTGAATAATCCTTCTTTGAGTGAGCTAGGGTTTTGAGGGATTCTTTGATGCTCTTAATTACTTTCTTCAAGATGGTGAGAGGGCTAGTCCTTCTTGTTGATTGATGCTCTTGATGTTTCCGGCTGATTTTCTTGTGCTTCGACCCTTGAGTATCATTCCTTAAGCTACCTTTACCTGAAGTAGTCACCTTAGCTCTAATACCATGTTGAGAAATCTAAGGGGCAGCAACATTAGGTGATTTCTCTTACTTTGATAATTTCTTGTGATGTATTTGTTTTTTCTTAACTTGATTATCTTCTTCTTTCACTTGATTATTATTAGTATTCTCTTCATCAACCACCTACCAAACCATAAAGAACAATAACATAAGATATAGGTGATCATCTAGGGCCAAAACCTCTCCAACTCTGAGAGGAAAACCCACAAGAATTCATCTCTTCTTATAGAACTTCAATTGACGAATTCTAAGACCTATGACCCTTGACCAAGACCCTCCAATACCAAGTCAAATCTTTCCTCTTTTCCAACAACTTCGTCATTAGGAACTTCTGCAATTTCAACTTCCAGCAAATTCTTCTGCAACTTCTACCCCCCCAACGGATTCTTCTAGAACTTCGACCCAGCAGTTTCTTTCAGAACTCTGACCCAGCAGTTTCTTCTCAACACTTCGCCTTGCCCAACAACACTTCGACTTGCCCAGCAATTATAGAAACCCTAACACAAGAGAGAGAGAGAGAGAGGCCCAAAACTCCGATCTTGCTCTTCCTCTTCTTTTTCATCCTTTTCCAACTTCTATCTTGAGGAGATTGAACTTGCTTGAGTGTGTGTCCAAATGAGTTCGAGTTCCTTCTTATATATAGGCTTTTGAAGGGTACGAACTGCTTCTTTTAGGCCAACTTGTCCACTTGTGTAGGCCGCCTTCATCTTTGCAACATGGCAGGGCCTTGGAGGATCTTTTGACTCTATTTTGACTCAAATAAATTCCTTTTATAATATGCAACATGCCCAAGAAGGGTCTTTCATACATGACAATGACTCTCTTGACTTGTAGACTCCATGACAAGCCCTAGAAGCTCTCAATGGGAGCTTGACCTATAAAATAAATTTCCTTGAGCATGAAACTCATGCCTTAAGAATAACAATAATAAATTTATTTTTCTCATTGCATTAAATACACAAGATCGTGATTACATGTGTCATCATGAAGACCGAACCTAATTACATATTTCAACACGAAATTCTAGGTAGAAGCTACATTTAAGAAGTTGACACTTGCTGACTTTGAGAGAGATCATCTCTTGGAAGGAAGGGCTGACTTGGTGGAGGAGGAAGGTCCTCCGATCTAGGGTCTTGGTCTATCTCAATTTGAATTTGTTAGTGGAATATTTTCACTGGGTTTTCCCCTATAGAGGGGTTTTAGCCCTAGCTAAGTGCCTATATTTGGTGTCATTAATCTTCATGTTTTGTTTTGATGATTGCTTGATGAAACAAAGATAAAAGAACAAAAGAAATTTAATAAGAAAACAAAGATAAAAGAACAAAAGAAATTTAATAAGAAAACAAAGATATCACAAGTAACTATCAACATATGAAAATATTTATCTTTCTGATATTCTAACATGGTATTGGAGCTAAGGTGAAGAAGGAAGAAAAAGGAAATTTGAAGATCTATTTAAAAAAAAAGGCGATCAAAGGAAGGTCATTAAAGAAAAGGACTATACAAGGAGACTACTATCTATAGGAACTATGTCAACTACAATGAAGGGAGAAAACAAGCTAGAAGGAGCCTCCAACTACAGGGCATGGAAAAAGAGGATCGATATTATCCTTACTAAGCACAAAGTTTTGGACCTTGTTCAAGGAAAAGTCAAGAAGCCCATGGATGATGCAGAGAAGGAGAAGTTCAAAGAAATTGAAATCTTGGCCATGAGTCTGATAGTAGATGGAGTAAAGAACAACCTAATTCCATACATATCCAACATAGACTCTACTCAAGAAATGTATGAAGCTATTTCAAATTTATTCACCATCAAGAACATTGGTCAGATAGATAGCCTCAAGAATGAACTAAGGACAATAAGGACGACAAGAGATGATATTATGTCATCATATTTTGTAAGGATATCTATAATAAGAGATGAACTCCAAGCAAAAGATGAGGTTACCAGAGAAATTAAAAATAAAAATAAAAAAATAAAACTCATAATTGGCACTCTTCTAGGTCTACCAAAATCTTGGAGTGCTTTTGCATCAGGAATTAGCATTTGGAAGGATACTCCAACTTTCGAACAAATGTGGAATGCATGCAGTCAAGAAGAAGCTCAAATATCATTAGTAAACAACAAGGAGGAGGATGAAGAAGATAACACCTCTAATGCCAATTTTGCTCATCACAAGAAGAAGGGAACTGTCAAGAAGTTCAAAGGACCAAAGAAGAAAGTTGACCTATCCAGATTGAATGTTAGAACTGTCATAATATGGGTCATTACAAAAACCAATGTCCTGAGAATCCAAGGAATAAGAAGAGAGATAGGGAACAAGCAAATATTATCGATGAAGCTCCACCTAAGAAGAACAAGACTGAATAATCGAAAGTCAAAGACTTATACTATTAAGTCCTCTCTTACATATCCTTCTTATTCTTCTATTCTATGTTTTGTATTGTTTTCCTTCCTGTTTTGATTTCTAGAGTTTGTAGGTCTAACATGTCTTGTTAGAACATTTTTGAATTATTTTGATAAGTTGTAGGTGTCACTCATAAAGATTGAATTAAGAGGGAGCCTCCACCATTTTACCAAAAGATAAGTATTTTGTCCTTTGTTTCATCTTTTCATATTTGGTTTCCTCCTCACATCAAGATTTGTTTGTATTGTATGCTAATATGTTTTTCTTTATATTTTCCTTAGTGGGAAAGATTGCAAAATACACAAAGGTTATGGAGGAGACTTCAAAGGATAGACTTGAAGCATGGAAGAAGTTTTGTTGCAAAGGAAGCCCTTCAAGGACTAATGTCCTACAAGGTTTGTTAGAGAAAAATTCAAGATATGTCTTAAACCACAAGTTTTGTTACAAGGTTCTCTTCATAGAAAAGGTATGTTCATTCTCTTTTGAAATTTGCTTTACATTACTGAGATCGTTATGCCTAGGGTTTTGAATCTTAAGGATTCTTGTTAGGAAGATTAATCATTAGATTGAATCTACCCTCGTTATACTATCATTTGATCATTCCTGTGAAACCCTAACCTTTAGGGTTCGCTATGAAATTCTAGCCTCTTGATGCTAAGGGTATGTCAATGTTGATTATGAAACCCTAGTTCTTTAATGTTTGTTGTTAATGTTTAGGTTATATAATAAAACCCAAGATCTTTAGGGTTTGGTTTATTAGGGTTTATAAGCAAAACCCTTGTAATAGTTATAGTAAGTTCCTAGGAATGAAACCCTCGGTATATACTCGCCTGTTTGATCGTAACCCTAGCCTGAATTGTTTGATATATTGATCTTGGATTTACCTAGTAGATGTTGTTGTGAAATGTTTATGCATGATTATGAAATCCTAGATATGTATATATACTAACTCAATTGTTGATACTCATGTTTTAGTTTGTGAAATATAGGGTTTGTAACAAAACCCTAGTAGAGATTGATATTCTAGGACATGATGATATTGTTTTTGATTATTGATGTGATTGAGCTTTGATGATAAAATCAAGGGTTTGCAACAAACCCAAGTAGAGTCTGACATATAAAAGCATATTGTTGAAACCTTAGATGTGCAGTACTATGAGTGAATTGTTATTGTTGAATCTAAGGCTTTGTGTCTCAAAGATGGAGTCCAGGGTTTATGACAAAACCGTAGCAAGAAGTTGAAGTCTAGTATGTATACGGATGTAACCAGTGTTGATTATGAACCTAACTAGGTTTAGGTATTTGATGTCTAAAGCATGAATGATTTGATGTTTCCATTGTAATGACATGATTTTGATATAGTTAACTTCATGCTTCGATTTGTATTTCATTGTACTTGCTATTAAAGTTTTGCAGGTACATGATCTTCAAGATGTTGAAGATGTTCATAATGATGAGCATGATGAAGGAAGCCAAAAGAATGATGATGATCAAGATGACCTTAATGTCATGAGAAACAAATGAAGCCTTGAAAATATGAAGTTTCTCTAATGTTATTAAGTTATTGATCTCCTTAAATTGAGAGGGAGCTTAGATAGAAGAAAGGGTATATCTCCCCAGTTAAGAGGGAGAGCATGTTATGACAGTTATAGTAAATACCTTGAAGAAAGAATGAATGAAAGTACTATAGATGAATGTTCGTGATTCATGAAGTTGTAAACAAGAGACTTAAGAAGTATTGACGTTGTATTTGGTGTTGTTGAAGAAATGAAAGAGGAAAGCTTCTGATAAGATGTATTTGAATAACTCGATGATGATATAAGCAACATCAAAATTATGGAGGATCCCGAAGGTTGATGTTTACTTGCATATATGTATTTGAAAGTTTATTACTAATTGGGGTTGTGTATGTACAAGTAAATCTCTCCACAAGAAGGCTAAACATTTTGGAAGCATGCTTAGACTTGTGGATATATCTAATTTAAAGAGAGATGAGGCATCGTGTGTAATACAAAATGTCTGGGAAGACATTTGGTCGGCCTATGTGTTGATGTCTAGATCCCGAAGTAGGGAGGGTGGCGTTGGTCATGGAGCTCTAACCTTGGATACGCACCTAGATCCGTGGGTTGGTGATAGAGATTAAATGCCTGATGGTACCTAGAGTGGCTAAAGCTTGAGTTCACCTTAGTCCCACTTGATTAGAGTACCCTGGTCAAGTATCTAATTTGTAGCACCACGTGTGCTAAAACTCTTCATAGTTCATATAATTTTGAGATCTTCCATGTACCTTTATATATATGTAATTATGAATACCTCCCTAGTTAAGAGGGAGTGTTGAAGAATGTAACTAGTGTCGGTCTTCATAATTGTATTCGAGTCATGATGTAAGGTATTTGTCAAAAGAAAGTAAAAATCATTTTATTATTAAAGAAATTTACTTATTAAAGCATGGGTTTCATGCTTGGATCAATGGTTTAAAGGTCAAAGCCTCCATTGTAGGCTTCTAGGGTTTACGTGAAGTGTCCTAGTCCATGTCATGATGTAATAGACCCTTCCTGGGATTTTTCAATCAAGAAACAAATTTATTTTGATGTAAATTAGGTCTTCTAGGCCTCCTCCACCAAGATGCACTCAAACTGGACAAGTCGGCCTAATTGAGGGGCAGAATCTCCTATATAATGGTAGCAAATCGACCTCATTTGGAGCATTCACTCATCAAGTTCAATCTGCAATTTCTGGGACAAGAAAAAGTGTGAAATTCAAGGAACAAGGAGGAAAGGGCTAGCGAAAAAGGAGGACTTTGTCAAGCACAAGAAGTCAAAATTTTCTCTCTCTCTCGCACGTGAAATTGTTGAGCTGCTGGAACGGCCAAAACTACAGTCCTGAAGCTGGGTCGAAATTCTGAAGTCGAGGGTCGAAGTTTTGAAGCTGGGAGTTTGAATTCTGGGTTGAAGTTGCATTTAAGAAGCTGACATCTCTTGGAAGGAAGGGCTGACTTAGTGGAGGAGGAAGGTCTTTTGGTGTAGGGTCTTGGTCTATCTCAATTTGAATTTGCTAGTGGAAGAGTTTGATGGGGTTTTCCCCTATAGGTGTTTTAGCCCTAGTTGAGTGCCTACATCTGGTGTCATTGATCTTCGTGTTTTGTTTTGATGATTGATTGTTGAAACACAGATAAAAGAAAAACATAAGAAAGTTAACAAGAACACAAAGATATCACAAGTAATTATCAACATAAGAAAACCTTTTTGTCTTTCCAATTTTCTAACATATTGTTCACCAAGTACATCAGTGCCCCAATCAATTTTCGATACTCAGAGGGATTTGCCAGATCAAGTCTCGCAACTTCACTACATAATTTCTTAAAATTCATCTCCATCGGTGTGGCCATGGACTTGCACTCTTCCATTCCAAATCTTACCAATAGCTTGACCACATATTTCCCTTGTGAAAGGAAAATCTCACCAGGTCTCTGCCACACCTCTAAGCCCAGGAAGTAGTGCATCAAACCAAGGTCTTTCATTCAAACTCAAAGGACGACTCCCTCTTACATTGGAGAATAAGAGTCCCTCCACCTATCAAGGATAAATCATCAGCATATAATACCAAAATCAGGGGCATACCTTGGTCAAGTTTGAAGTAGAGATTCAGATCAACATTGATTCTCATAAATCCAAGCTTCAATAGGTAGTTATCAATGCGGGCATACCAAGCCCTAGGGGCTTGTTTCAATCCATAAAGCGCTTTCTTTAGCGTGCACACATTAGTCTTCCTATCATGCTCCTCAAATCCCTTTGGTTGTTCTACGTATACTTCTTCCTGGAGAAATCCATGTAGAAATGTGATCTTCACATCCATCTGATGAAGTGTCCATCCCTGGCTAGCAGCAAAAGCAACGATAAACCGGATGGTAGTATATCGAGCAACTGGGGCAAAAATGTCATCATAGTCCTCTCCTTCTTTCTAGGTGAAACCTCTAGCCAAAAATCTTGCCTTATATTTCTCGATACTTCCATCCACACCATGCTTAATCTTGTACAACCATTTAGAAGTCACAACAGACTTCCCTTCGGGTCTCTAAACCACTTCCCACAGATCGTTCTTCATATTAGACTCAAATTCTTCAGCCATAGCATCTTTCCACACTTGTTCCTTCACTGCTTCTTCAAAGTTGCATGGCTCAGCCTGTATGATGTTGCTCATAGCTACAACATATCCCTCATATAGGCATGACATCTTTCTTTACCTAAAAGTTCCTCTTGTAGCAACATGTCTCTTAACATCCTATAAAGTGTCACGAAGCCATAGTGGTCTCTTCCTGGCGAGAGGATCAGACATAGGGGGATCCAAGGGTCCATGGGTTCCATGGGATCATCAACAAGATCAAGCTTAGGCATAGGAGATTCTTCTTGTACATCCATGGCGACATCCTTTCTTTCAAAATTGGCTAGGAGAGGAGTGTCCCTTGCTTTCCCAAAAGTAACATCTTCATCAAATGTCACATCCCTACTAAACTCTATATTCTTTTGACCAAGCACATATATTTTATAATCTTTAGAATTTTCGCAACAACCAACAAAAGTACCTTTCTTTCCTAAAGATTACAGCTTATTCCTCATCCTTCGACACATGAAAGTAGACGAGACAACCAAAGATCCTCAAATTTCCAACTTCAAGCTTTACACTTGTGAAAACTTCTTTGAGAGTCTTGTCACCTAAGGCTTGATGTGGAGTTCTATTTTGAACATAGATAGAAAGTGTTAGCAACTTCTCCTCATAGAAACTTCGACAGATTTTGATCATGCAACATAGCTCTAGTTGCTTCCATGATAGTCTTGTTCTTTCTTTCAACTACACTGTTTTGCTCGAGGTTATAAGGTACGATGGTCTTCTTCTTGATTCCTGCTTTCTTGCAAAAGTCAATGAATTCATTTGAAATGAAATTTCCTCCATTGTCAGAACTAAAGATTTTTTTCTTCTCCCTTGTTTTATTCTCCACCAGGGCCTTGAAGTCCCTGGACATGTCGAATGCTTGGTCCTTGTTCTTCAAGAAGAAAATCCATGTCTTGCAAGAGAAGTCATCCACAAATATTATGTAGTACAGGTAGCCACCAAGAGAGGTCATAAGCATGGGTCCACACAAATCAAAATGTATAACTGCTTGAAGGGAATGGTCCCCTCACATGTTTCCCACTGGCACATCCTTGATAAACTCCATCATGTTCAACTCAAATCTCATGCATTCCAGAAACCATCTTTCTCACATGAGGCAAGGCTTTGTAATGAAGGTGTGCAAATCTTTGGTGCCACAGTTCACATTGATGATTACTACCATGAACCAATGCTCGGATAGGTCTTCCATTAGCTTTGTAAAGGCCTTCAATTCTTGATCCCAAACTGAAGGCATCCCTCAAGCTAGATTCCATTGGCCAAGTCAGAACCTTTCCATTTATAAAAGCAACTTTCATTCATTTGTCCTCCAAGGAAGATACAGACACAAGATTATTTTTCAATCTTGGTACATATAGAACATATTGTAGATTTATAATTTGACCAAAATCCAAATGAAATGAAACAAATCCAAACCCCTTCACAAGATAAGTAGAATTGTCCCCAAGAATGATCTTCAAATTGGTCTCCCTCTCAACCAGGTTTGAGAGGAATTTACGATAACCAGTGAAGTGTCTAGAAGCCCCACTATCCACTAACCATCTATCAAATGAATCTGAAGGAGAGGAACTAGAAAGAGTAGAAATAAGAAAGTATTCAGATTGTGTTGCAGATGCATTATTATCATACCTTGAATTGCTTGATCTCTTTTGAGGACAATGGCCTTCTTCGCGAGCAACAAGAGCATCTCTTCTTCTTCTATTATTGAACCTTTTGTTGTTGTAGGACCTTTGAGTACTTCCATTCTCTAGACAGTCTCACGCATAATGACCATGCTTGTGGCGGTTGTAGCATTGAATTTCTGACATGTCCCTTTTCAATCTTCTATTGGAGTCTTTGGATGTTGGAGCATGCTTTCTTGAATTAGATGGTCCTCTTTCTTTCCTCTTCTTTGCTTGAGCAGCAAATGCAGTGGGTTCTCCTTCTTCATGCTTTTGAACTCTCCCTCTAGAAATCATCTTGGACTCCTCTTGAATGCAATTTCCTAAGAGCTCATCAAATGTGGGAAACCTATCATTGTTACTAATGGTGGTGATAAATGTCTCCCAAATCGAAGGAAGACCTTTAAGGGCGATTAGTACCAGCTCTCTATCATATGTAATCTCTCTAACAGACAAAAATTGATCCTTGAGTTGAGATATCCTCATGAAGTATGACTGAACAGTCTCCCCCTTGTTCATCTTAACGTCCTTGAGTTGATTCTTCAAAGAAAGAATATGGCTCAAGCTGTTGACTTCATACATCCCACTCAGCTTATCATACATTTCCTTGGACTTCTTCAATTTTGAAACAAAAGTGATCAAATGGTCTCTCAAAAAATCAATAATGATTTTCTTAGCTTTTACCTGACCTTTCTTGTACTTGGACTTGACATCAGCAAAAGCATTCTCCGGAGGATCAGGTACCTTGCCTTCAACATATTCCATAATATCATTCTCCTCCAAAGTCAAATCAACCCTAGCTCTCCAAGAACGGCTGAGATAAGTATCTTCAAAGGGTGATTGCTCTTGTCTCCTTGGACTTGTCTTCACCTCAGTTCTGAAACCATGTTAATTTTTCAATGTTCTATGCTATAACAATCACTTAGACAATTTATTTTTGCAATAGCAATCACTTTTCCAATTAAATTTCAATCACCCAATGGCAGTAACAAATTGTAGATAGAACAATAAACAATATGCACAATAGAAGACAACCAAGATCAAATGAGACATAGATATTTAGGTCAAAGACCAAGGGAAAACCCCACAAGGGGGGAACCCAACCAGATTCTTCTTCTATTAGATGTTCATCAAATGTTCAGCAAGAGATGCATTGTCCAACTACATCAACAACTATTAAAAGGTCAAAGCCTTGACCAACCAACTCAACCAATCCATAACCAATCAAATATGAGCATGAAAGTCAAATCTAGTCAAATACCAGTTCTACAATTTTCAGTCAAAGTCAACAGCAGTCAATGCATCCCTAACTAGTCCACAGTCAATGGTAAAATCAACCCCAAAAGATTCGGTCAACCAGTCAAAGAATGTGGCCTCTTTTGCTTAGTCAAACTCGGTCAAAACAATCCAAAAATTATGCCCACAAATTTTTGTCAAAGTCAAAGTCAACCTGCGGAAACCCTAGTTGTACATCTGCGGTCAATGTTGGTCAAATTGTCCAGAAAAGTTAAGTCAAAGTCCCAGTTAACTCGGCCTCCTAAAACATATCGAAAACCAGTCAAACTCTCCTCAAGTCAACACTAGTCAAACGTCCCAAAACAGAAGTCAAACTCAGTCAACATAAATGTCTTCTCTCTCCTTTGCACGTGTGAACTCGGACCCTACAATTTTAGACCAGATCAAACCAAATGAAGAAGGAATGTGTGTGGTGATGCCTCCAAGTGATGCCAAGTAATGTGTATTTATATGTGGTCTTGGGGGTCGAATTTCCTCTTCTAGGCTGATTTGTACTTTTGAAGGTGACTTGGATCCATATTAAAAATAATATTTTCCCATTTGCAAATTTAATTTTTCCAAGGGCTAGTGGGGTCTCCTTAGGGTATGTAGGACTTCTCTAAGAAGGGAATTGCTTCCTCAGCTGCCAATTTTCAACATTTCCATATACCTGCTTTCTGTTGTATGCTCTTATCATCAGGTTTCAGGGATTGATCCTCTTCTTTTTCCTTAGGTACCGAAGCCTTTTTATTAAATTCTTCTAATCTTGTAAGGACCATTATGTTCCATTCTTGTAATCTGTAAATATTTTTTGCTTGCTGCTCTTCCAACTTCCTCCAAGACGTTGCATATTCCTTGCCAAAATTTTCTTTTGGTGGTTCCATCTTTAAACACCATCCAGGCTGGCAGGATTCCAACTTTGATACCACCGTAGTGTGTTGGGCTAATTCTGCCCTAGGGTTTCTTAGGGCACGAGGGTTTACAAAGCAGAAATTTCCTTTCAAACAATAGTTAAACTCAATAATGATAGTGAACAACCTCCAACCAACAATCATTGGACAGAACAGTATAGAAAAACCTCCAACCAACAATCACAGTACAGTGCAACAGTTCATACAAAATTCATGAAATAACATTATGCAATGATGAACAATTTATGCCCCAACAAATCACTATCTATTACAGCAGTGCCAATGTTCAAAGTTTAACTAATCATATTAGGGTTGATTCCCTAGTTCCAGAATTCAACAATTATGGATTACTTGAATTGTATACCAACTTCACGCCTTTTAATATCCCTTGAATGAAACCCTTACAAAACAATGTTGAGTTAGTTTAGGTACTCGGACTCCTTTCGAAGGTCAGTTCTGTTGCAGAAGACCCTCGCACTCAAACAGAAGGCTTGTCCTTTTGTGATGTGTATTATGCTCCTGTCTGCGGTTAGACTCCCGACTTGCTACAAGATCCGCATTGGCCTTAATGTCTTAGATCTGTCTATCACTACCTCAATCCATCAATAGAATGATCTGCGATTGCTTCTAGGTTACAATTTGCTACAGAATTCTGAGATGTCACTTCAAAAGGTTAATTCAGCTTCAGCTTGACTTATCCAAACTTCTGTTCAAGGTTTCTTTAGATTGCGGACTGTGTACAAAATGTGAAGGCTTCATAGACCCTGTTGCTTCACCTGATTAGACCCTCAAATAGACCAGATTAACCATCTACCTCAGAATTGAGGTCTTAGTTTGCCCACAACAACTCGAAAACCCTCAGACCAGTGTTGTCCAAGAATTTCGCTATTGATATGCCTTTCAACAGATTCAATTGACCTCAGAAAGATCCACTTCTCTTGTTTTAGATACTTGCCTCAAGAAGAATTCGTTGACCTTTACTAGAGCTTTCTTCAACAATCTTGTGCCAGAACAAGGTAGAAGAGATAAAGAGATAAAAGAGTTTATCAATGTAGAAAATCCATGGAATTCTGCAACTACTAATATGAACAATCTGAAAACTAGTTTCTTCTCATATAGACACAGAATTTCTCTACTAATTTTGCAACAGAATAGGAACAGAAACAAATACACAATCACACAGTTCAACAACACAATTTTTCTAGGGAACCCAACTGGGATTTTATTGATAGGAAATTTAGAGCAATGTATTGCTTACAATACAACTTTGTCTCAATAGAAACCAATATGATTTCTTTGCTAGAACTAAGATTTAAGCACCTTCAAGCAACCTTGATCTTTCTCCTTGAATTCTTGTGCACTTCTGGAGGCCTATTACTCTGCTCGAAAATCCCTATTTTCTAGCACAATAGGGGCTCCTATTAAATAGGCACACTCCCTATTTCCTAGCAAATTCCCTGCAAGAATTCATCTCCTTCAATAATTTGCACAAGCTCCTCTTGGCAGTGTTTCTCTCACAAGCTCACACACAAACTAGTGCATACAATTATGATTACAATTGTGTATTCGCTCCTCCTTTTAAAGCAATTTGAATGGCTAAAGTTAGCAATTCTTATTTTTAGGAAAGTTAATTGTGTTATTGATGAGTTAACTGAGTTGAACTAACACATGCAACTGGTTTCATCTCAATTCTAGAACTTGAAAATCAATCACTTGTCCTTTTCCGAGATTAACTCGCACTAGAAGACAAGAAACTTGGCCTTCCACTTCAGCGCATTAGTTAATTGCTTCATAACTCTTCCTAACTTTTAGAAATGAATCCTAAATTATAAGAATTCGTCCTAACTTATAGGGAACTCGAGCATGCTAACGAGAAAACTCATTCTAGTCCCTTTGATTAAGGCACAAATCAAGGAACCTTTCTCGCTACTATTTTCAACACTCCCTCTTAGCGAGGAAGGTGCTTCTGGAAGAACCTAGTCCACCTGGATCTGTCTCTAACACTACCATGTTCTCCGTTGTTGCAGCTACTCCCACTAAACTAGAAGACTTCCCCGCTTTCTGTTGTGGAACCTGATCCGAAGACCTGTTCTTTCCCACCATGTTCTGCGAGTCCATCACTTCAGTCATAAGTGCCATGTACCCTGTGTACCTCTGTGGTTGCTTCCTCTGGCTAGAAGTGATACTGGATTCTGGAAGATTCAACTCTCTTTTGATCTCCTGTAAACAAATCCTCTGCCCACTTAGCTCGAACTCTCCCTATATTGGGAGTCTCTGACTGAGTGGTTGCCTCCACTCGCCTGGGTTATGCTCCTCATCATCCTGATGGTAAGCCCAACTGCCAATTGGCTTTAGACTCAAACTAAGATACTGGTTGAGGCTCCATCTTGAGAGCTTTATCCTATTGTCGCTCAACAACCACTTCTCTACTCTGAGCTCTCCCTACCTTGTTGCTCAAGGTTGCACCTGTCTCAAACAATTTTTCCCACTAGCTGCTCTCCTGCACCTCCAAGATCGTCAGCTCTTAGGGTCTTTTGTGAGTTGTTCACAACTCCGTTTGTGAACAACTCTTAGGCTTCCCACTTTTGTCTTTACCTGCTACTACCGTAGACAAGTCAAGGGCTTGGAGGTTGCCCTCTTTTTACTGTAGAAGTCCTTCTCTACAACTGTGAACTAGGGATTGCTCCTTTGACTACCCTTTTATCCCTTCAAAGAACAAGTCCCTACACATCTAACTTCTGCCACTTCTAGCAAACCTATGCTCCTTTATAAGCCTGCACTTAGAGCTCCCAAAGACATCATCTTGCTCCCCTCCACACAGTCCACAAGATGTCCTCCAACCTCTATCCAAACTAGACACCTCTTCCACTAGCAAACATCAAATTCAAAAGGACAAAACATACCTTGTTTTCTTAGCCAACTGTTGCTCCTCTTGACCTCGGCTTTTGTGCCCTTCTCAGCAATTCTCAACCCTCTGTTAGGGCTTACTGTAACTATAGTTATAGCCCCACAAACTAGGCCCTCTATGCTGCCAAATACTGCGAATTAGCTTCCCCCACAGTCCTCCCTTATCTGTTGTCCTTCTTTCCTTTGTACAGTCCACTATTTGGCCTTTTTGGTAACTCAAAGAGACCACCTACAGAACTGGGCAGCACTGGGGGATACTCAGACAATATTCAGACCTGTTTCTAGAGAAACTCTGCACCCAAAACCTGGGGCTACCCTTCCTCTACAGCTCCTCTTCGTCGCTGGCCTTTAGGACACTTTTCTGCCCATTGTCATAGCCTTTCAGCCTCCCAAAATGACACCTAAAGTAGTGCAACTATCATCCCAACGACACAGAAATATACAGACATGTTCTTGAGGATTTAGCCCTCAAATTTGGCACAGAACTGCCTCAGAAGATGTCTCCTCTATGTTGGTTGTAACTCCACAAACTCGGCCTGTTGTCACAAGATTATTGGACCCAGAACACTCCAATATCTCTCCTTCGCCAAGGCTCCTGATCTGCGGCTGCCTCAGAGGTATCTTCTTTTGATGTTTTCGCTCCTTGGATGTGTTACACTTGTGATGTGATGGTCCTTATTCTGGTCTACACTCTAATACCATGTAAAAAATCCACGAAATTCTGCAACTACTAATATGAACAATCTGAAAACTAGTTTCGTTTCATATAGACACAAAATTTCTCTACTTATTTTGCAGCAGAATAAGAACAAAAATAAATACACAATCACACAGTTCAACAACGCAATTTTTCTAGGGAACTCAACTGGGAAAACCCTCTACTTGCTTGAGAATTTTATTGATAGGAAATTTAGAGCAATGGATTACTTACAATACAACTTTGTCTCAAAGGAAACCAATCTGATTTCTCTGCTAGAACTAAGTTTGAATCACCTGCAAGTAACCTTCATCTTGCTCCCTGAATTCTTGCGCACTTTTGGAGGCCTATTACTCTGCTCAAAAATTCCTATTTTCTAGCGCAATAGGTGCTCCTATTAAATAGGCATGCACCCAAATTCCTAGCGCATTCTCTGCAAGAATTCATCTCCTTCAATAATTCGCACAAGCTCCTCTTGGCAGCCTTTCTCTCGCCAGCTCACACACAAACTAGTGCATACAATTATGATTACAATTATGCCTTCGCTCCTCCTTTTAAATCAATTCGAATGGCTAAAGTTAGCCATTCCTATTTTTAGGAAATTTATTTTTGTGATTGATGAGTTAAATGAGTTTAACTAACTCATGCAACTTGTCTCATCTCAATTCTAGAACTTGAGAATCAATCACTTGTCCTTTTCCCAAATTAACTCGCATTAGAAGACAAGAAACTCGACCTTCCACTTTAGCGCATTAGTTAATTGCTTAATAACTCATCCTAATTTTTAGGAACGAATCCTAAATTAAAAGGAATTTGTCCTAATTTATAGGGAACTCGAGCATGCTAAGGAGAAAACTCGTTTTGGTCCCTTTGATTAAGGCACAAATCAAGGAACTTTTTTCGCTACTATTTTCAACAATCCATCAATAGAATGATCTGCGATTGCTTCCAGGTTACGATTTGCTACAGAATTTTGAGATGTCACTTCAGAAGGTTAACTCAGTTTCAGCTTGACTCGTTTGAACTTCTATTCAATGTTTCTTTAGATTGTAGACTGTGTATAGAATGTGAAGGCTTCACAGACCTTGTTGCTTTACTTAATTAGACCCTCGAACACACCAGATTAATCATCTACCTCATAATTGAGGTCTTAGTTTACCCACAACAACTAGGAAGCCCTTAGACTAGGGTTGTCCCAGAATTTCGCTATTGATGTGCCTTTCAACATATTCGATTGACCTTAAAAAGATCAACTTCTCTTGTTTCAGATACTTGCCTCAAGAAGAATTTGTTGACCTTGACCAGAGCTTTCTTCAACAATCCTGTGCCAAAACAAGGTATAAAAGATAAAGAGATAAAAAAGAGTTTATCAACTAGGGTGGAATCTTTCACCACCAAAATTGATAGGAGAAAAGGGGTCCTAAAACCTTCAGAGCCTCGGGCTCAAAGACAAACAAAGATAAATGATCCAATCCAATGATCCTCCAAATGAATTCAACCCTCTTGTACTTATAGATTTCCTTGAGGGGTTTTTTCTCCTTAATTGATTGAGAGAGGTTCACTCAAAACCCCAACTTTGGGTTTCTTTGTCCAACTGCCCCAAAACTTGCCCAAACATTGGGTATTTTGGGGTATTCCCCTGTATCAATGACTATAGCCTACGGATTGATAGACTACTTCAGCTCTTGGACAATTAATTTCTCGAGAACATTACAAATGTTCAACTTTTATATTTGTTTTTTTTATAATTTCATTAAATTTAATTTATGTCCATGGGACATCCTCCTCTAATTACAAAATGTTCTTCATACAAGTTCTATGTCCACCACCTCAATGGCATGGTCTATGTCTACTACAATCTTGGGTTGTGGGTGGGGAAGATAGACAAAGTATCCAACAAAGATGCCATTTCATTAGATACACTTTAACACCACAAATCTGTGGAGGGTGGAATTAGATACACTTTAACACCACAAATCTGTGGAGGGTGGAAAAAGAGAGCCTTGTCATGGAGGATGTACCTAAGTGGTTAGAGCATGATACTCATGAGTTGGATGAGGAGGAGGTATCAAAGAATGTTCCACTTCCAAGAGAGACAGATTTGGCAGAGGAAAAGGACATTCGGAGTGTGCCACAACTAGTGCCACCACCTCCACAGAGACAAGCAACTAGGGAAGGAGGCAAAAGACATCCCACTTCAGCTTTTACCTTATCCCTAGGAATTGTACCTTCCACCTCAGGCTCAACCTCAACACGTCCACCTACTAATGCTAGAGTAAAAGCACCAGCAATGACCTTTCCCCATAAAAGGGGTAGAGGGAATCACTAATATCTTAGTGCATCATGATTGGCCTTGTAGTAGTTAGATACCTCATGATGATCATCTCATGAGATAACAAAAAAAAAAAGTTTTGATGGGATTTTGTATTATCCCATTAGGACTTATGACTCAAGACAGATATCATAATCTTGCTGAAAATGCAGCAAGCAAGGTCTTTTGGCTTCTGCCTTAGCCAGCGAAGACCTCGAATTGTCCTCATGAGTTAGACTTCAATTAGGATTGTTGAGAAATCCTTTAGAGCAACAAGTTAATGTTCTTGTTATGATGATTTCTCTTACTTTGACATTTTTCTTGTGAAGTTTCTTATTTGCTCTTTTTCTAATTATTAAGTTCTTATCAGCAAGATAAATGCCAAACAATGTTCGATCACAAATACAAAGAGTGAACACAAGATGTAGGCACTCAGTTAGGGAAAAACCCCTACGAAGGGGAAAACCTAGTCAAACTCTTCCACTAGAAAAATAAAATTGAGACAAACTTGACCTTTGAACAAGATAAAGACCTTACCTCCATCCATCAAGCCAGCCTCTTAATATATTTGATCAAACCTCAAAATTCAACTTTAGTCAAATAGCTTCAATATTACATCAAGATCAATTTCAGTCCTCCATCAAAATATTTGGCCCTGTTGCTTCACCTACAACTTTTCTTTCCTGTAATTTTAGAATCTCGCATACGTAAATGATCCAGATAGAATCTTTGATTTCCTTTGTTGAATATATGTCCTTTTCTCCTTCCCTTTAATTCCTTTATTTCTAGTTCTTTATCTCTTTTCTTCTATTTGAACATCAAATCGAACTTATTCATTCCCTTTATTCTTTCAGCTTCCTCGCATTCCTTCTTTTCACTTGGAAAATTGCAGATCAAAACTTCTAAGTTGCAAATCGAACAACCCATGGATGGTCAAGTTACACTTCCTTATATAGTCGATGTAGCTTCCTTGGAGGGCAGGCCAACTTGATGCATTTGGGGGAGCTGACTTGATGGAGGCTAGGCCGACTTGATGGAGGAGGGACAAGACACTATTTTTGACATAATAATATTTTTCTTTCTTGACATGAGAGGCCCAAGAAGGGTCTATTACATAATGATTTTGACTTTGACACAATACAAAAATCCTAGAGCACTCAATGGGTGCTTTGACCTATTGACTATTGACCCAAGCATGAAACCCATGCTTAATAAGTCAATTTCTTTTACAATAAAATTTATTTTTCTTTCTTTTGACAAATACAATTATGAAGACCGACAGTAGTTACATTCTTCAACAAGGATGAGTTATTTCCAGTTTACTGGAATAATCATCAAGTTAGCATGTGTAGAGTTGGAGCTTCATTCAAGTGGAGTCTTCATCAGTTTGACTACAAAACGAGGTGGCAGTTACAAGTTCAGTTAGAGCGAGTTAATCTGCAGTGTAGATTGGAGAGAGAACGAATTAAGAAATCCAGTTTTGATTGGAGAAAGGACAAGAAGAACTCTCATTCAGCTCTCAATCAAAACTTGACTTCTAAATTTGGAACTAGGCCACCTTGCATGTTCGAATTGAGCCTATAAAGGAAGGACAAAGGCACAAGGATTGATAAATTGTTTTGTGCACAAGGTTGTGAGACAAAGCAAGCTCACGAGTTTGTGAGAAGAGTCTTGATTGTGGAGTACAAGAATCGTGTCCTAAGAAATAAGAGGCACAAGTGCGCTAGCGTTTAAGAGTTGGTAGTGCGTAGGTTTTGAGAAGTTGAGTTCCTAAGAAATAGGGCTGCCAAATGCACAAGGAAATAGTAGATTTGTGCTAAAGAATAGGAGTTGAAGTGTGCATAGAAATGGGGGCCTAATGCACTATAAAATAGGAGGTCTGGTGCGCAAGGAAATAGGCCCAAGCACGCAAGGATTCTAGTGTGCAAAAGTGAGCAAGTTTTGTAGAGAAAATCAAGGATCCAGCAAAGGAAGAATTGTGTGCAGGAACCGAGATCAAGTAGTGATCAAGGAAGGCCAAGATCAATTGTATCAACTAAGTTTTGTGTGAGAAGTAGAACGCTTTTTCAAGAGAGATAGTTTGCTTTGTGATAGATTTAATTGCTACAAGACAATCAATAAAATAGCCACATCAAGAAAGAAAGTATTCCCTGTTGGGTTTCCTGTGAGATCAAGCGTGTCAATTTTTGTGATTGTGTTTTTATTCCGCTGCATATGAATTGTTAAGAAACTCTGTACCTTGGTGAAATTAAACTAGTTTCAATTTTCAGTTATTCATCTAAGTAGTTGTAGAGTTTCGTGTTAAGTTAACATGGTATCAAAGTAGAGATCAGTGTAAAGAACAGCACCAAGCTTACCAGTTAGTGAAGAGCGTGGATCAGTCAGGAAAGCTAGCGCTAGAGTTTTGAGGAGCAGTTCTTTGGATAAGCATGATGTCGTTTCAAGGACTGAGGGCAGATCACTATTTAGAGGGAGCCTCTAACTTTTTCTTATGGAATGAGCAGATATCAATAGTATTGGAAGATAATGGGGTGCTCGAGTTTATAAAGCAGGCTATAGTGCCATCTCAAGATCCCCAACAGTTGGCCCAGGCCCCAGCATAACAAGAATGACACCAAGGTGAGGAGGATCATTCTTGAGGGGATCGAAGACCATATTATCCCTCATAACCATGAAAATAAGATAGCATATGAGATGTTTAAAGGCATCTTATATCTGTATTAGGGTTCCAATGATGTTAGGAAGCTTACTCTCAAAGAAAAGCTAAGAAGTATCTGGATGAGCAAAGGCGATCCCATCATCACATATCTTTCAAAGTTCACTCAAATTCGGGATGAGCTAGGTGGTGTGTGTGAAATAATAGCAGAAAAAGACCTTGTGATTCTTGCGCTTCTGGGACTCCATAAGTCTTGGTATAGTTTCCAAGATGCAGTGAGTGGCAGAGAGAATATTCCCAATTGGGAAAGGTTATGGAGTGATTGTGCTCAAGAAGAGATACGGAGAAGCACGAGACTTGGTAGAGAAGCTCCAGCAGAGGACGAGGAGAACTTTGCCTTGGGAGGCAAAGGTAGTAGAGCCAAGGGAAAAAAGTGTTAGAAAATCAAAAAGGCAGAAAGATTTTCTTATACTTGATAATTACTTGTGAAATTCTTGTCTTCTTATTAAATTTCTTATGATATTTTTATTAGTTCATCAAGCAATTACCAAAATAGTAGCACACAGATCAAGGACACTAGATATAGGCGGACAGCCAGGGTAAAACCCCACTCTAGGGGAAAAACCTAGTCAGTAATTCTTCCTTCGATAATTTTCCTAATATAATCCAAGACTCTAGACTTTGACACAGACTTCTTCCACACCCAGTCAGACCTCTTCTTCTTTTATAGATAATACTATCTTCAACCTGGAAGCAGCAGCACTATGATGCAGCACTTCTCTAGCAACTTCGATCTTGACCCAATAGCTTCTATCTTGACCCAATAACTTCAATCTTGATGTAGTACTTCTACTTGAGGTAGCAACAACTAGCGGTAGCAACTTCGATCCCTCAGCAGCAAACTTGTCTTGGCATCAACTGGCAACAGAAACTTCAATATACCTTGAGAGACTTCGATCTCCCTAGAGAACCCACACAAGTGAAAAATAAATGCACCAAAACTTCGATCTTGCCTAATTCTTCCTTGTTCACCAATCTTGCACTTCTTTTTAGCCCTTTTCCTTACTTTACACTTTTTCCAGCGCCTTAGTAGATATCGAACTTGATGTGAGAGATATGCTTCAAATGAATTCGATTTGCTCAATATATAGCCTTTAGGTGAGGTTGAATTTCGCTCCTTGAGACCAACTTGATCTTCTTGAGGTCAACTTGGTGTGGAGGTCATATAATTCATTTTTTACTCAAAAATAAACCTTTTTACATGATTCAAAAGTCCAAGAAGGGTCTCTTTAAATGTACAATGATTCTATTTACTCAGAATAAATCCTAGAAGTCCTCAATGAGGACTTTGACCAAAAACATGATGACCCAAGCATGAAACTCGTGCTTTAATAAGTCATTGTAACAATAATAAAAATTATTTTCTTTATTCTTTTGACAAGTACACCACAAAGTGACTCAATTACATTTATGAAGACCGAACCTAGTTACATTCTTCAACACTCCCTCTTAACTCACAAAGCCTCAACACTCCCGATTATTCAATCAGCAACACTCCTTGTAAATTTTTGTAGATGTTCTATGCTTGATGCAACTTTACTTTTCTTCAATATTAGATAGCAATCACATAAACCATAAAGTAAAATGCTAATAGAACATACCAGTAGATCGATAGAAGACAAACCAGAAACAAATAAGGGTGGTGGTGCGTTATGGCGGTCAACAGGATGCTTCAACTAGCAAAGTCCCGATATGATCGGCTAACCAGCAATGTCACACAACCCTCAGAACAGCCAAACAGTCAACTCAAAAGTCAACCCCAAAAAAAAGTCAACGATGTCAGTCAACGGTCAACAAGCAGCAGCAACATGTAAAATTCAACATAGCACGGTCTATGGTCAACCTTTGACCTCGGTTCTCGTGCCAAAATGTACAGACTTCAGAAATCGAAGTCTATGCCAAAAATCAGCTCTTTGGTCCATGCGTTGACCAAAGTCAACATTGGTCAAACATGCGGTGGAAACCCTAGCTGCAGCAAAAATATCTTCGACCTTCTTTCCCACGTATGAACCGAAAACTGCCTCCAAGGAGCTCAAACTAATCAGAAGAGGAGAGAGAATGTGTGAGGATGAGATGATTGAAATGTCCTCCAACGTTGACTCTATTTATATCAATCACTGAGGGTGTGTGACACATCTGCTGGGGTACAAAACTTTAAAGCCGACCTGCACATATTTGAATGTATTAGAAAATAAATTCAAAATAAATGTTGTGCTCACCGGATTAAGGTGATCTTTAGAACAATCTTACACCTCTTCGAAAGAGGAACCCAATAAAAATATTGGTATCTTCATCTGAGCATCACAACATGGAGTTTGGACCTAGTTGTCCAATTTTAACACTACCTCTCAACTAGGGAGAACTCCATCCACATGTGCAGCCCAAACATCGTGCGTCATCCCGCCGTAACTTGCTTTGCTAGCCTCTTTATTTCAGAACAGAGGCGGGTCAGTCACAAAGACATCATTCTCGACTGACAGATTCATCCCAGAGGTCCGAAAACTATATAGGACTCACAAAGAGTCTCATACCAACCCGAAGTTGGTTTATCTGACCCGAAGTCAGTAGGAGGTCCGAAACCTCACTTGGACTCAAGAGAGTCATATATACTAACCCGAAGTTAGTCTCACTGACCCGAAGTCAGTTGGAGGTCCGAAACATCACATGGAAGCAAAGAGTCACATACCAACTCGTAGTTGGTTTCTCTGACCCGAAGTCAGTAGGAGGTCCAAAACCTCACATGGACTCAAAGAGTCACATACAAAGCCGAAGTTGGTTTATCTGACCCGAAGTCAGTAGGAGGTCTGAAACCTCACTAGACTTGATCCCAGATCAAGTGGTTGGACACGTGTCATCCTAGATAGAGAGTACGGCAATCTCTGATGCGTCCATCAGTCTTTGCTACTAGTCTCTAGCTTTTCCCACCTCATTGGCCAAATGAGAGGTACTTCCCATGAGTCCGGAACTCAAATGGGTAAGATGAATGCGGGGCACAGATCATGAGAGGCGAACCAACTCAATCATCATAACGGTGGGGCAGAAGCACCATAAAGTTCAACAAGCCTAGCCCCGTGTGTGCTTATAGCTCCGAGAAGCTATCCCCAGGGCCCCCCAGAGCTCCAAGAGCTCATCGTCCAACAGGATCCTCAGAATAGGGTCGTTCCACGATTCCAAGATTCTCACGCAAGGTTAGGAACATGACCTTCCCCAAGGGCATAGTGAGAATATCTGCAACTTGCTCATCAATTCCTATGATTGAGCCTTACGGCGCCTCACTGTACCATATCCTGGATAAAGTGGTACCAGCCATCAACATGCTTGGATCGATCGTGGAACACAAGATTCTATGACAAACGAATCCCCCTCTGGTTATCACAAAGGATAAAGGTGGCATCTAGCACATGCTCGAACATCTCTCTTAAGAGCTTTCGCAACCAAGTGACTTCACAACAGGCCATACATGTTGCAATGTATTCGGCCTCAGCAGTGCTCAAGGCTACCAACTTCAATTTCCTGCCCGAAGCAAATCTACGTGTGAAGTAGCATCCTAATGTGCTCTTGCGATCCACCACACTGCCAGCCCAATCGGCATCGGTATATCCATGGAGTGTCATACTCCCAGCAGTGTATCTCAGCCCATGGTCTATCATGCCTGAGAGATATCTCAAGATTTTCTTGGCACCAACTTAGTGAATGTTATGAGGATCAACCATATGTAGACTCAAAGTGTTCACTGCAAAACATACGTCCGGACGGGTGTTCACTAAGAACATCAGGGCCCCTACGAGTTGACGATACTCAGTAGGATTTGCTAACACGAGCCCAGCAGCGCTGCCACTCAACTTCTTAAAGTTGAGCTCCATTGGTGTCGACACGGACTTACAGTCCATCATACTAAATCTTTCCAAAAGCTTCATAATGTATTTTCCTTGAGAAAGGAAAATCTCGCCAGGTCTCTGCCAGACCTCCAGGCCTAGGAAGTAGTGCATCAGTCTTAGGTCCTTCATCTTGAACTCAGCAGCGAGCTCCCTCTTGCACTGATGAATGAGAGGGACAGCACCTATCAAGAAGAGGTCGTCCACATAGAGCACCAGAATGAGAGCCTTCTCTCTATCAACCTTGAAGTAAAGGTTCAGATCAACATTACTACGAGTGAAGCCTGGCTTCATCGGGTAGTTATCTATCCTCTCGTACCAACCTCTGGGTGCTTGCTTCAGCCCATACAGGGCTTTCTTCAACCTTCAGACATGGGTGTCCCGATCTTGGACTTTGAACCCTAGAGGTTGCTCTACATACACCTCTTCCTTTATCGCACCATGCAGAAATGCGGTCTTCACATCCATCTGATGAAGACTCCATCCTTGCGTAGCAGCAAGGGCTATGATAGATCGAATGGTGGTATATCGTGCCACAGGTGAAAATATGTCATCATAGTCTATGCCTTCCTTTTGAGAGAAGCCATGTGCAACGAATCTTGCCTTCAAATTTTCGCACTACCATCGATCCATGCTTGATCTTATATAGCCATTTCGAGGTGGTAACTAATTTTTCTCTCCAGCCTTGGAACCACATCCCAGACATCATTCTTCATTATGGACTTCCGATCTTTCGTGCATAGCATCCTTCCGTACTTGATGCTTCTTTACTACTCTCAAAAGATCCAGGCTCGGATTGTACAATAGTACTCATGGCTGCTAGATACCCTTGGTATCTACTCAGCTTCTTGCTTTCACGGAATGTCCCCCTTGGGGCCTTATGTCCCTCCGCATCCCCGAGAGTGTCCCTGAGCCATGATGGTCTCTTCCCCAGTGAAGGAGGTGGATCAATCGGGTCCATCGGTCCTTCAATATCTGGCATCATCTTATCCTTCGGTTGTTCTTGATTTCCAGGCCTTGCTTCATGATCTTCCTCAGATCTCGGAAGATTGACTACTTTCTTTAGGGAAGCATCTTTGTCAAAAGTGACATCGTGGCATATCTCCACTTCCCTTTGACCAGGCACAAAGAATCTATAGGCCTTCGAAGTTTCGTTGTAGCCCTCAAACATTGTGGTCTCGCTCTTGATGCTAGCTCCTTTGCAAAAGTTCTTGAACTCGTTCATCTCATATAATAAGAACATCCTCCCATGGATGTCACAAGCAGCATACCAAACATATCAAAATGTATCAATGCAAGACATCAGATGTCTTTGTGACGCTTGAGGGGAAAGGTCCCCTTGAGTGTTTTCCTTTGGCACAACCTTGTCATACACCTTCGTGATTATTTAAGAACTCGGGCATCCCCGTCACCACCTTCCTTGCTTCGGGAAGGGATTTGTAGTGAAGGTGTCCAAACCTCCGGTGCCATAGTATCACATGTCATCGCTCCTAGTGGACTTCCTCCAACCTGGTAGAGTGTATCCACTTTAAATCCAATCGTGATAGCTTCCTTGAAGCTCTTCTTCCACATGCGCACCATTCCATCAATGAATGCCACATTGAAACCTTTGTCTTCCATGGCCAATATAGACACAAGGTTCTTCTTCAAATTTGGTACATAGAGGACATCCTGCAAGCGAAGGACTTGTCCTTGAGACAAGTGGAGGGTCACAGTCCCTGTCCCTTTCATGGGATATGTGGCATTATCTCCAAGGATAATTTCCAGATTAGTATCCTTCTCACCATATCAGAAAGTGCTTCTTTAGACCCAATGATGTGCCTTGAGGCACCACTATCTATCAACCAGACATCCATAGTGTCGGGTGGAGATGCAGCAGAGAGGGCAGATACAAGAATGAATTCATCTCCTTTATCAACAACATTTGATTCCTCATACCTGGAGTTTCTCGACCTTTTGAAAGGTTGACCATTTCCGCCGGAGGGAGCCTTCCTCTTTCCCTTGAACCTGTTGTTCCTTTGATTGCCATTCCTCCGGTTGTTGTTGTTGTCATCATCATCGGGAGAATCCTTCTTGAAAGGACATTCTCTAGCATAGTGACCTGGCCTATGACAAGTGTAACCTGGCCTATGACAAGTGTAACACTTGCCCTTCTTTCCTTGGGCCTCTGCTCTTCCTTCGTTCTTTGGACCACCAAAGTTCTTTCTAGAATGAGCAGCGTAGGCAGCATTTCCTTCATTTTCATACTCCCTCATTCTTGATTCTTCTTGAACGCATCTCGACAGTACTTCATCAAAGTCAGGTATCACATTATTATTTAGAATGGTAGTGTTGAACACATGCCATTTGGATGGGAGCCCTCCAAGTGCGGTGAGTACCATCTCTCGATCAGCTATTGTCTTCCCAATAGCCAGCAGATTGTTCCTGATCTCTGTCAGCTTCAGAAAGTATGATTGAACAGACTCATCCCTACCTTTCTTCAGATTCTTCAATTGATTCTTGAAGAATAGTACTTGATTTGCAATGTTGGCCTTGAACATGTGGATCAATTTATCATACATCTCTTTGGATGTGCCTAGCTCAGAGATGTAGGCCACCAAACTCTTATGAATAGATTCCTTGATCATCAGCTTTGCTTTGATCTCCCCCTTCTTGTACTTTGTTTTGGCAGTAGTAGTAGCAGTGGATGGAGGTTCTTGGATTTTACCCTGCACATAGTCCAGGACATCTTGGTCTTCCAATTTAAGATCCAATATCATCTTCCAAGCATGAAAGTCATCTTTCATAGTCAATTTGTCATCCTCCTTGAAGCCATAGTTTGTGGAACCCATTTTCTTCTTTGGAGATTGCAACAAATTAGGGCTTGTCTTCACCTCAGCTCTAATACCATGTAAATTTTTGTAGATGTTCTATGCTTGATGCAACTTTACTTTTCTTCAATATTAGATAGCAATCACATAAACCATAAAGTAAAATGTTGATAGAACATACCAGTAGATCGATAGAAGACAAAACAAAAACAGATAAGGGTGGTGGTGCATTACAGCGGTCAACAGGATGCTTCAACCAGCGAAGTCTCGATATGGTCGGCTAACCAGCAATGTCACACAACCCTCAAAATAGCCAAACGGTCAACTCAAAAGTCAACCCCAGAAAAATTCAACGTTGTCAGTCAACGGTCAACAAGCAGTAGCAACAGCAACAGCACCAGCAACAAGTAAAAGCAGCGCAGCACGGTCTATGGTCAACCTTTGACCTCAGTTCTTGTGCCAAAATGTACGGACTTCAAAAATCAAAGTCTATGCCAAAAATCAGCTCCTTTGGACCATGCGTTGACCAAAGTCAACGTTGGTCAAACCTGCAGTGGAAACCCTAGCTGCAGCAGAAATATCTTCGACCTTCTTTCCCACGTATGAACTGAAAACTGCCTCCAAGGAGCTCAAACTAATCAGAAGAGGAGAGAGAATGTGTGAGGATGAGATGATTGAAATGTCCTCCAACGTTGATTCTATTTATATCAATCATTGAGGGTGTGTGACACATCTGATGGGGTACCAAACCTTAAAGCCGACCCGCACATATTTGAATGTATTAGAAAATAAATTCAAAATAAATGTTCTACTCACTGGATTAAGATGATCTTTAGAACGATCTTGCACCTCTCCGAAAGAGGAACCCAATAAAAATATTGGTATCTTCATCTGAGCATTACAACATGGAGTTTGGACCTAGTTGTCCAATTTTAACAATCCTCCCCAATCAAACAGATCAACAACAACAAATCTCTCCCCGATCAAACTGATAGGTAACCAGCACGTAAAAACATGTTATCAAACCTTCGAGAGATTTCCCTGAATAAACACGACCCCAATCAGTGATAAACTTTCAAATGTTCATAAGCATATACAAACCTTCGAGGCTTTTGAGACAACTAGATGTTGCTCCTCAATTTTTCATAGTAGGACTTAGAGCTTTTCAACTGAATCTTGACAGAAGATTCCTCAACCATTCAGCTCTCTTTCTACTTCCCATGTAGCAACATATTCTACCATGCATTCTCCAATTTCTTATTTCAAGGTATTCATCATGTCTATAATATACCCTCCCTCTTAACTAGGGAGATTTCTTCTATCCAGACTCCCTCTTAATTTAGGAGATTTGCTTCTATGACATTGGAGAATCTTTCTTGGCTTCCATCCTTGACCATCATTATTCATATATCATGTTTTATGAACATTTTCACCATCCTGAAGATTATGTACCTGCACATCTTAGATAGAAAGTACAACCCAATCTGTAGAAGCATGAAGTGAATCATATCAAAATCTTATAATGATGGAAGCATTTAGACTTCATAATCAGCAAGAGACTTTACTTCAATATTTCAACTTCTTGCCCAGGTTTTGTTACAAACCCTAAATCACATCAATAGCTCAATCAAGATATCAATATCATTATATCTAGGGTTTCAGTATGGCAATGTATTTAACAAGTATAAAAATGTATTTAACAACTTTTGGAATTCATATGTTAGAATTCCCACTAGGATTTAGTGCAAGCCCTAGATTTTATATATGATCCTTTAAGCTTCAACAATCAAAACCAGTCACAACTCAATTTCAGAATTGACATCATATATTAGAGAAAAAAACTTCTACTAAGGTTTACTTACAAAACCCTAGAATTCACTATCATCCTAGATTATCAAACATCGACTAAGGCTTAGTTCCAAACTCTAGGACTAATGACCACCAATAATTAGGTCAACACATATATCTAGGATTACATCACCATGCATAATTATATCATACTAACATAAACCCAATGATACAAACACATTCAAACATCTAACATATTTGATTAGATGGACAAACATATGCCTAGGGTTTCATTCCTAGGACAATATCCAAATAAGGGTCTTACTCACAAACCCTACCAAACCCCAAATGTCTAGGTTTTTAATACATAACATAGAAAACCCTAATTTATCAAAACTTCAAAGGTTTGAGATTTTAGATAGAATCATTCAACCCTAACAGGTTAGGGTTTTCATGACCATATCATAAACCCCAAACATCAAAAACAACATTTTTCACCAATAACTGTAAGTAGGCTAGGGTTTCACATATTATCATCTAACATACCCTTAGGTTAGGATTTTTCTAGAGAACCTTTCTAGGGTTCCATAAGAATAATCAAAGATGTGAGGAGGGTAGATTTATCTAATGATGAATCACCCAATCAAGAATCTTTATGAGTCAAGAAAGTTAGACACAACAATGTTAGTAATGTAAAATATCAAAAATAATGGATATACCTTTATGAAGAGATCAAGACTTTATAGTTTAAGGAATACCTTTGTTACTTGACAAACCTTGTAATTCCAAAGATTTGTCTTGTAAAGCTTTCTTTCATAATCCTTGAGTATACAATAAGCTTTTTCCTAATCAACAAATAGAAGTAGAAATGTGATTAGTATTTAATATAAACAAACTTAAATAAGTAAGGGAAACCAAAACTAAAAAGGAATAAGGTACTTATCTTTTGGAAGTCCCCCTCCAAGCTTGAGGGATACCTGTAACCTTATAAAAACAATTCAAAAATGTCTTTCCAAAAATATGTTAAACCTACAAATACTAAAAATCAAAAATACAAAATAAAATAACTAAGGCTTAGAGCAAAGAACTTAGTAGTGCAAGTCCCTTATATCTAATTCTTCGGGTTTAGCTTTCTTGGGAGATCCTTCTTCAGCAACATTGGCTTGGTCTTTTTCCGTTTTCTTATTCCTTGGATTGTCAGGACAGTCACTTCTATAGTGACCCAATTTTATGACATTGATAGCATTCTATTTTGGACATGTCAACCTTCCTCCTTGGTCCTTTTGACCTTTTGGAGTTTCCTTTGTTATGTTGAGCAATATAGGCATTTGAAACTTCTCCATTGTTAGAAACCAATGTGATTCTCATTTCCTCTTGGCTGCAAGCATTCCATAATTCTTGAAATGTGGGAGTTTCTTTCCAACTATTCAATCCTGAAGCAAAAGCACTCTGAGTTGGTGGCAGCCCCAATAATGCAGTTATCATTAGTTCTTTGTCTGGTACAATTTCATCTATGGCTAGAAGGTCATCTTTGTTTCTAGCTATCCTTACAAAGAAGGAAGTCACAGTGTCAACTTTAGTCATTTCTGTAGTCCTTCGATCATTCTTTAAACTTGCTACCTGACTAATGTTCTTGATAGTGAATAGCCTTGACAAAGCCTCATACATTTCTTAAGCATGGTCAATGTAGGATATATATGGGACAAGATTGTCCTTTATGCCTTCTACCATTAATGTCATGGCCAATATTTCTGACTCTTTGAACTTTACTTTATCTGCATCACTGGATTCTTCAGTAGGCTTCTTTACTTTCCCTTTAACCAAATCCAATACTTTGTTTTTTTCAAGAATGAGATCAATTCGCTTTTTCCATGACCTATAATTTGATGCTCCTTCAAGCTTGCATCAAAGTAGTCCTTAGATCATTCTTTAAACTTGCTACCTGACCAATGTTCTTGATAGTGAATAGCCTTGACAAAGCCTCATACATTTCTTAAGCATGGTCAATGTAGGATATATATGGGACAAGATTATCCTTTATGCCTTCTACCATTAGTGTCATGGTCAATATTTCTGACTCTCTGAACTTTACTTTATTTGCATCACTGGATTCTTCAATAGGCTTCTTTACTTTCCCTTTAACCAAATCCAATACTTTGTTTTTATCAAGAATGAGGTCAATTCGCTTTTTCCATGACCTATAATTTGATGCTCCTTCAAGCTTGTTCTCTCCCTTTATTGTGTTAGACATTGTTCTTGAAGATAGTAAGCTTCTCCCTTTATAAGGTCCCCTTCTATGATTCCTTGATCAACTTCTTGAGATTCCTTTCTTTCAATAGATTCTTAAGCTGCCTTTTTCCTTCCTTCTTCACCAAAGCTCTAATACCATGTTAAAAAATCAGAAAGGCAGAAAGATTTTCTTATACTTGATACTTCTTATTAACATTCTTATGATATTCTTTTTCTTAGTTCATCGAGCAATTACCAAAATAGTAGCACACAGATCAAGGACACCAGATATAGGACAGCCAAAGAAAAACCGCACTCCAGGGGAAAAACCCAGTCAGTAATTCTTCCTTCAATAGTTTTCCCGAGATAATCCAAGACTCTAGACTTTGACACAGACTTCCTCCACACCAAGTCAGACCTCTTCTTTTGCAGATAATACTATCTTCGACCTGGCAGCAGCAATAGCGGTAGCAACAGCACTATGATGCAGCACTTCTCTAGCAACTTCGATCTTGACCCAGTAACTTCGATCTTGATGTAGTACTTCTACTTGAGGCAGCAACAACTAGCAATAGCAACTTCGATCCCTCAACAGCAAACTTGTCTTGGCAACAACTGGCAGCAAAAACTTTGATATAGCTTGAGAGACTTCGATCTCCCTAGATAGCCCACACAAGTGAAAGACAAATGAACCAAAACTTCAATCTTGCCTAATTCTTCCTTGTTCACCAATCTCACACTTCTTTTTAGCCCTCTTCCTTACTTTGCACATTTTCCAGCTCCTTAGTAGATACAGAACTTGATGTGAGAGATATGCTTCAAATGAATTCGATCTGTTCAATATATAGCCTTTAGGTGAGGTCGAATTGCCCTCCTTGAGGCCGACTTGATCTTCTTGAGGCCGATTTGTTGTGGAGGTGACATAATTCATTTTTTACTCAAAAATAAACCTTTTTACATGATTCAAAAGCCCAAGAAGGGTTTTTTTTTAAATGTACAATGACTCTATTGACTCAGAATAAATCCTAGAAGTCCTCAATGGGGACTTTGACCAAAAACATGATGACCCAAGCATGAAACCCATGCTTTAATAAGTCATTGTAACAATAATAAAATTTATTTTCTTCATTCTTTTGTCAAGTACATTACATAGTGACTCAATTACATTTATGAAGACCAAATCTAGTTACATTCTTCAACAAGAAGGGCCAATGAGAGGTCGAGTCCAGTCAGAGGGGCGAGAAGAAGAAGAAGGATCTAACCAAGATCAAGTGCTTCCATTGCCATGAGTTTGGGCGCTATGCCACTAAGTGCTCTAATCGGAAGAAGGAGTCCAACAAGGATCATGTAGTTGCATCTGAGGTAGATATGTTTTCTGCTCATTGGCAGCTTGCAAGGCAAGCTTAGCAGACAACAGTGTATGGTATATTGATTCGGGAGCCTCCTTCCACATGACCAGGAACAAGAAGTATTTTGGCCATCTGAAGGAGAAGGAGATTGAGCTAGGAGATGATGGCATGTATGCGACTAAAGGAGTTGTTACTGTCAATTTTCAAAGGGAGTCAAGTAATCCCCTCCACCTTAGAGATATCCTCTATGTTCCAAGCCTAAAGAAGAATCTTGTTTCAATAGCTACCCTTGAGGACAAGGGTTAGATGTCATCTTTAGCTGAGGTAAGGCTTACCTCGGGCAATTAGCTTCTGGATGTAAGAAGCAGATAGGTGTGAGGATGAAGAATCTCTACAAGTTCCAAGTAAAGACAGGCGCAACCTTAAGCAGCAAGACAGGAAGTACGCAGAGTAGAGAAGTGATGGTTGAGGAAAGCAGAGCTCTAAGGGAGCCCCTGGAGTAAGAGCAAGTTAGAGTACTTGAGAAGAAGCTACTCAAGATGAAGCCTCAGCCAGTATCTCAATTTGAGTCTCGGCTAGTTGGTAGTGGGGCCGACCAATGGGATGATGAGGAGCAGAGCCCAGGGTGAGTGGAGGTAGTCACTAGGTGACTCCCAGTAAGAGAGAGTTCAAGCCAAGTGGGTAGAAGAGTTGTTTATGGAGGATCAAAAGAGAGTTGGACCTCCCAGTACCATCTTCAGCCAGAGTAAGCAGCCACAGAAATACACGGAGTACATGGCACTTATGACTGAGGTGAAAGACTCGCAGAGTAAGGTTGGAAGGAACAGGTCTTCAGATCAAATTCCGCAGCAAGAAGCAGGGAATTCTTCTAGTTCAGAGGGAGCAGCTGCAGTAGCGGATAACGTGGTGGTGTTGAAGACAAATCCAGTTGCATGAGGTTATTACAGAAGTACCTTCCTCACTAAGAGGGAGTATTGAAAATGTAGCAAGCAAGGACTTATGGCTTGTGCCTTATCTAGTGAAGACCTCGAACTGTCCTCATGAGTTAGACTTCAGTTAGGATGAGTTATTTCTAGTTTACTGGAATAATCATCAAGTTAGCATGCGTAGAGTTGGAGCTTCAGTTAAGTGGAGTCTTCATCAATTTGACTACAAAATGAGGCGGCAGTTACAAGTTCAATTAGAGAGATTTAATCTCCAGTGTTGATTGGAGAGAGAACGAGTTAAGAACTCTAGTGTGGATTGAAGAGAGAACAAGTTAAGAATTCTAGTGTTGATTGGAGAAAGGATGAGAAGAACTCTCATTCAGCTCTCAATAAGAACTCGACTTCTAAATTTGGAACTAGGCCTCCTTGCATGTTCAAATTGGGCCTATAAAGGAAGGACGAAGGCACAAGGATTGATCAATTGCTTAGTGCACAAGGTTGTGAGACAAAGCAAGCTCACAAGTTTGTGAGAAGAGTCTTGATTGTGGAGCACAAGAATTGTGTCCTAACAAATAGGAGGCACAAGTGCACTAGGATTTAGGAGCTAGTTGTGTGTAGGTTTTGAGGAGCTGAGGTCCTAAGAAATAGGGCTGCCAGTGTACAAGGAAATAGGAGAATTGCACTAAAGAATAGGAACTGAAGTGCACATAGAAATATGGGCCTAATGCACTAGAAAACAGGAGGTCTGGTGCGCAAGGAAATAGGCCCAAGTGCGCAAGGATTTTGGACGCTTCTAGTGCACAAAAGTGAGCAGGTTTTGCAGAGCAAGTCAAGGAGGCAGCAGAGGAAGAATTGTGTGCAGGAACTGAGATCAAGTAGTGATCAAGGAAGGCCAAGATCAATTGTATCAGCTGAGATTTGTGTGAGAAGCAGAATGCTCTCTCAAGAGAGACAGATTGCTTTGTAATAGATTCAGTTTGCTCCAAGACAATCAATAAAATAGCCACGTCAAGCAAGCAGGTTTTCCCTGTTGGGTTTTCTGAGAAATCAAGTGTATCAATTTGTGTGATTGTGTTCTTATCTCTGTGTTTTTATTCCGCTGCATAGGAATTGTTAAGAAACTTTGTATCTTGGTGAAAGTAAACTGGTTTAAATTTTCAGTTATTCATCTAAGTAGTCGCAGAGTTTCGTGGAAATTTAACAAATCTAGTATTGATTTTTGATGTACCACTTTACATCTTATAATCTTATATTGTAGTTTCATTTTCACATTTATGTGACAATGTGTTTGTTTGATGTTGGTGTTGCTTTAGAAGTTTAAAAAATGAAAAGAATATATATTATTTTTGTATTCATTAAGTTTCCCAATAATTTCCGATATTGCTCATAATTTATATTTCAGACCCTTGGTAATAAATTCCTGATAACAATAAAAGTAATATTGCTACCAATCATAGAAAAACAGTTTGGCTGGCTTGTACCACAACAAGCTTCTACCAAATACCAGAATTAGTGTGCAGTACCTCAAGGAGAAGAGCATATCAGTAATTCGCGAGGATAAAATTCAGGCTCAGGTCCATATCCTCAGCCCAGCCTACTTGTCAAAGAGAGATGATGCTATGTTTTTTACTTCCATATGTGCACTTTTTCATTACTGCAATATATACAACATTTTTTTGCACAGAAACACAAATATCATATCTAAAAAGAACTTGTTGAGAATAAAACAACATTGTGACAACGTAAATGACATAAGCGATATAATGCCATGACGCATGTGCTCAAAATTATTTTCATGGGAATAAGTAAAGAGCTTTCTTATTCCTTGATTTCACATACCCATTTCTCACATCTTCAAAACAATTGTTGATATACGTGTCAGTCCCGAGGCTGTTTATCCAGAAGCGGAAAGTTCTTTCCGCCCTAGAGACTTCATCATCTTTCATGGTCTCTGCAATCTATGCCTTGCCAGAATCCAACGATAATTCTTTCCTGAAGGATACATACAAATTATTTCAATTTCAGGCAGCCCTTTGTATTCCGCACTAACAAAGGATATAGAAACAGACAATTTCAATCATTAAGGAAAATGAATAGAAAAGCTCATAGTGGATCAATTTCCTACAATTTTAACTGTCCTTTGTCAGGTACAATTTAAGTCACATTGAGCATAAGCAGGCAGCGTTATGAAATGAAAACGAAATTAAATTATACTAATGACAACTAATGGCCAAAATAGATCAATGCCACTCAGAATTAGTGCAAGTAACGACAACTACAAAATTAATGTTCATTAAAATAAATGTCCTGAGGAATCTCCCTCTAAAAGGAATAATGAACGAAATGACAGAAGCAAATAAAAGTGAAAGTGGGATTAAACCCAAAATGGTTAAACCCTCGACAATGCGATAAAGAACAGCCCCGTGGCTAATTGTTAAACTGTCTACAAAAAAATTATGATTCTTATAGGGTCTATATTTTTTAATGCAAGAGATGCTATAGTGAAATTTTGTACTCTTATGGTATCTTTTATTCACTTGCCAAGTTTCAACTGA
Source organism: Pinus albicaulis (assembly GCA_034641835.2). Taxonomy (NCBI): domain Eukaryota; kingdom Viridiplantae; phylum Streptophyta; class Pinopsida; order Pinales; family Pinaceae; genus Pinus; species Pinus albicaulis. Next base: position 931,690,087 of record CM076579.1, on the reverse strand, counting down.
ACAGCCTACTTACTCCTCGTAATCTAATAGAAACTTTATCTGCAAACACTCTGCAATGCGCATAGAAACTTTATTTGCAAACACTCTGCAATGCGCACTCCTTAAGAATCTTTTAGTTAGAAGTTACTACTGAGATAAGCAGTGGAGTTTCAAATTCAAACTGTCTACTGGGTATTCACTCCAGTACACTCTTGGGATCTATCCAATCACGAATCATGCACTAAAGCTGCGAAAAATTGACATGAAATTTGTAGGATAAATTATCTGGCATGTGTTGCAAACAATATAGTGAAAGAGGCATTTCAACGAGAAAGTTTGACAGTAAGCAAAGCCATACAGCATTAGTTAAATCGAGTGGATCTCAGCCTTTCGCAAGAAAAATAGAAGCAAACATTTTGGGTTCCAAAAACGATTGATCATAAGTTAGCATAATTGCCAAATTTTCTTGACCACTTTAGCCGACTGTTAACCCCAAAACACTAAAGCTTGGCAATTTGTTTTGAGTTGTAGAAGTTCCCATTCATACGTGTTATCCTGACTGTGCTTTGAAACAATTTGGCCTAAGCTCCACATAGCATGACAAATTTGGACAGATACGTTATAGCTATGGCTAATTGGCAAGGCTAACTTTGGGTAGCACCTAAGTTGCCAGAAACAAGAAATGGGAAACATGACAACAATGGCAATGTGACGAGAAGCAGGGTTAGAGAGGTTATAGAAAAGAAATAGTTATACCTCATATATAGATATATAAAGGGGTATTGGATCACCTGGTGCGCTGTGAGAAAAACTAAGCGGGGAAGAGAATGGATGCGATTAGAATTACCTTTGTGAAGCAAATTATTGGCGAATTGTTAAATCTTGAGCCTGATTCTACTCCCTCCATCATGGTCTTCATTATGCAGGCCACAGAGGGGGATTTCTGCTTCTTCGCCGAAGTTCGGGTTTTTTGGGCGAATCGAGATCAAAACTGGGCTGGCAATCTTGCTTGTTGAGGTTTCGCAACCGGATTTGTCTACTGGAAAATCATCGTTCGGATTATCTGGGTCGGCTTTGTCATCGAGGAATTGACAGCTCAAGCCAATGACCGCATGCTACGAGCCCGATGCCGTGGTTGTAAGATTACAACAAACTCAGAAACTGATGTCGTTTTGAAGGAGATAAAATCATTATTCCCTCCAATGTTAGAAGGATGTCGGAGAAATCCCTGTAATGGTTTTTCGAAAAATTTGTCCACATATACAATCATATAAATACTTGACAATTAAATTTTACACTTGGAATTTTCTTTTGAGAGTATCATGTCATCAATGATATGGTCATTGTCATATCATGTTATCAAACAAGATACGGGAAGGGGAGGGGTATACATTTGCAACGACTCGTAGGGTTAATGAGGGCTTTTCAAGTTCTTTGAAGGCCTAATTATGAAAGAAGTATAATGCCTAGTTTAACTTGTCACAATTTCACTTGGAAAATAAAAGGACATGATTTTGAGAAAATGTGGCAAAATTTTTTGAAATTTTGGGTTATAGCTGTCAAGCTTTAGGATTTTGGGTGCTCCAGGGTTCTTGATGGTGCTAAATCTATTGATGGTACTGATTCTATTTCTGCCATCAAAAAAAATGATTTAAACACTTCCACAGTCAAATTTCTTGAAGAATTTTTAATTGAATTCTAATGAGAAATTTGTCGTTCAAGCGAAATTGCAGCGTTGTTACAGAAAGTCTAAATTAAATTGTTTACCTAAATACTCTTTCCTTAGATTTGGTGGTGTTGATATTTCATAATAGCTGAGAAAATTATTTTTTTTTATTTTAAATTTTAATTATTCTTTGATTAAGGTCATTAAAATTAACATAATAAAATGAATTTAAGGAAACGATAGATCATTAGAATAATTCACTTCACAAGTGCGCACTACAAGTAAGTATAGTCTCTAGGGTGTCATTAAACATCAACAATTGAGGGTATAACATCTTAGTGAAGGGTTTGGAGATCTAATCCTCGGGTGATTTTTATAGCTTAGATGCCCCTGGGTCACGGTTTCTCAAGCCACAGGTCAGGTCTAAGCCACAGGTCAAGTCTGATGTAATCTTTGATGAACTCATGCCACTTGACAAATAAACAAAAAAGAAGGGCTTGGAGATCTAGGTTGATGAGCCTACAATTAGTAGAGTTATAGAACTACCAATGGGGTTATCATGGGAAAAATAAAATAAACAACCAACTTTAGAAGCAAATTGCTTGCCTTCTTGAGTTATGAGGGACCTAAGGAAAACAAAAATGAAGTGAAAATAGAAAGCTCACCTAAACCATGGGATGAGGTTGTAGATTACACCTTGAAGTACATTACACGGGAATGTAGTTTGAGCATGTCCTATGCTTACCACATTAGATTATTTCATCATATTTCCCTTGAAACCTAAGGAAAACATTTCCTCCTCACTCCCTCTTGGAGAAATAAGTATCAAAGTTGAGAAAGGTAAGGAAGTAGCACACTTGGCACCCTATGTCCACCACTAATAGTATGGAGTACTTTTGAATTTCACAAATTTTTGTTTTTTATATGCTCTGGTACCACATTGTAATGAACCCAAACTCCATGTTGAGCTACATTACCACAATTCTAACTCTACACATGGGCTAACATTTACACATACTCTACTCTAATACCATAATATGGTGGCCCCAAACCTCTATCCAAGCTCTCATACCATATTGTAGCATACTTGACCATCCTTGTGTTTGTTGGGATGGTGGGGAACTATAATTTTTTCACCACTTTCCCTTTAATTCACACATTACTCCACTCTAGCATTACTCCACTCTAATACCGTGTGTGTGTGTGTGTATAGTGGACGCAAACCTCTATCGAAGCTCTCATACCATATTGTTGCATACTTGACCATCCTTGTGCTTGTTGGGATGGTGGGGAACTATAATTTGTTCACCACTTTCCCTTTAATTCACACATTACTCCACTCTAATATATATATATATATATAATCTAACCAAGGGATTCAATCTGATCTTGTAATGTACTAAAACAAAATACCGAATCATTCTACAATTTTCGGAAAACAAAACACAATTACACAATCACATAACAAGTAAGAGAAAGAAATTATCAAACGCACAACACAAGATGTATCTCGGGAAAGCAATTGCTCAAAACCCCGCTATATGTAAGTCAAGATCATGAAACAATACAATGCTATTTCCCTCACTGAGAAACCTTTTCACTTTGTTGACTGTCTCACTTTGATCCTGCTCGAATCTGGCGTACAATCTAAGCAACAATCGGTCCAATATTTAACCTCTTGCTTGCCTCTACCTGCCCAGCCTTCCTTACGCATTCTTGGGCTAATTGAGCCCCTATTAATTAGGAAATTCCCAATTAACGATTGTGTAATCCTTCCAAAGCTTCTCGGTGACCTCATGCATGACCTGTACAATTTTCTAATTATACAACTAATAATTATCTTCCCTTTAACCCTTGTCTCAATTGGGCCTTCCTTAGAACTAACATGCAACAACTATTTATAGCAAATTATCAGTTAACTATTGACAACTAATTGTGAATTAAATCAGATTTAATTCACCGGACCTATCACTAGCTCATTTCTCAATTCAAACTAACTAAACTAATTCTAACTCAATTAAATGAGTTAACTAATTAAAACTCACAAAAAATTGTAACTGGACCCCCTAAAATCATGGGAGAACTCTACATGCCTCCTCGCTAACCCTTGACTCGAATTTACTAAACTAACTAAGTTTTTGTGACTTGGTTAACTAATACAAGTTGTCATGTGATGGAATTGCAAATTTTCTTCCAATTTAATTAAGGGAAAATTAATTTAGAAGTCCCCTATGGTGCCATTTATGGGTGTCATTTTCAATATTTCTTGTTGTCAATTTCAACACTCCCTCTCAACAAGAAAGGAATTCAATCCACCTTGATCTGGTACCTTTGGAATGTTCTGCATGCATACTTCTCTAATGTTGTTTGCTCCTACAACTTTTGAAACTGAAAAGCATCCAAACCGAAGCAATATGATGCATATGCCATCACAGTCTTTCACTGCTACTAGTTACTGCATTATCTACTAAAAACTATGTGTTGCTGCTGACTCTGCATCTATGCCATCTACGTTATTGTCAACTTTGATTTGTGCTCCAGTATTTGACATTTGTCACTCTGATTTCTGTCTTTCTAACATCTGACTGCATCAATCACTATTGCTCCTTCCAACTATTGTGTATTGTGGGCTCCCCGTAGCCAGGTCTAATCCATGAGACACACCATCTCAATGGATCATGCCCATTTTTTTTCTATCTTGGGATTATGTCTTCACATCACCCCACCTCTCGCTTGGAGGTGTGGCTACATCCCTCTACCCAAATGGCTTGAAATTTCCCCCTACTGGAGGTCTTTGCTTGAGTGAATGCCTTCAATCGATCTCCTCTATGCTTCTCCAATTGTTGTTGCTCCACAACCTTTTGAGACTGCTTCTAAGGCTGCAAGTTGAGAGGTAATTTATGTTCCCTCTCAACCACCAAGTCTCTAACCTTTGCTTTGCTTCTCAAATATTTGCATGCATCTTTGACCTTGAGAGCATACAAGTTCTTGAATTATACATCGATCTGTTTCACCTGTCCCATGGCGATTTGTCTAAGGAAAACCTTTCATTTTCTAAATATCGCATCATAACCATGGTCTTCCATTACCACTATAGAAATATGATTCTTCTTTAGTCCTGGAACAAACAAAACATATGTCAGTCTAAGAGGGGAGCCAAACTCCCTCTAAAAGGTAATTGTACCTATGTCAGTCGCGCTATACCTCCCTTCATCTCCAAACTCTATGTTCTGTTGGAGGTCCTTCTCCTCCAAGTCACTGAAGAGATCTCTATTCCCCGTCATATGGAACGAGGCACCATTGTCGAGATACCACATACATCACATTACAGTGTTGGCCATACATTCAATGAGAGTAAAATCACGCTCGAATTGTGAAGCTAAAGCTTCATATGTTGCTGCAACTCAAGGCTCCTTCTTGCTTTCCTTCTGTGGACATTACATGGGATAGTGCACGTATTCGTGATAGTGAAAACACTTGACCTTGGACAAGTCTCTCTTACCCTCTTCACCTTGGGACTTCTTTCCCTTGGATTTCTTGTCCTTTTCGACCAATGCAAAATCTTCTTCTTTTTCTGTGTCGGAGGTCCCGTCTCTAGTGCTCCGCCTTATCTCTTCTTGTACCAAGTTGTACCACAATCGCTCCCAAACTAGTAGCTTCTCCCTCCCATTCACATAGTCCCGGTATCTATGCTAGCTCTTGAGAAGGCCTAGAAGAGGTAGTCTCACCAAATCATCTTGGGCTGTTGTCACACCAACACTTCCAAACTCATCTCAACATTGAGTGAACTTCGTCAAGTATTTTGGTATCGTCTCGCCCTCCTCCATCTTGATCTTTATGAGCTTGTCTTTTAGAGCCAAATTCTTGTGGTCTCTGTTACTCTGAAACAGATATGTTAAGGCCTTCCACATAGCATATGGAGTTTCCTTTTCATGGAGACTCGAGACAATATGATCTCGAACTCCCTCTAACGAGATCCTTCTCGCACTTGCTACATTCTTCTTCCATGCATTAAGAAGTTGAACATCTGCTGCTACGGGTTGGGGAATATCACTATCTATGAATGCCTTCAGTTTTTTGCCCTCGAGCACTGCCTCCATTTTTTCCTTCCATGCTATGTAATTCAAATTTTCCTGGAGGGCATATTGAGTCTCAAGCCATTGAAAGACATGTTCATCTGTTGCTAGCCTTGAAGAATAAATCTGCAAATTCGGCATACTTGTTCAAAAGAAACTCTGGTTCTTCTCTTCTATTGTGATTCCTAACTCTATGATACCATGTATAAAATCTAACCAAGGGATTCAATCTGATATTGTAATGTATTAAAACAAACTATTGAATCCTTCTACAATTTGCAAAAAACAAAACATGATCGCACAATCACATAACAAGTAAGAGAAATAAATTATCAATTGCACACCACAAGATGTATATGGGGAAAGCAACTGCTCAAAACTCCACTATCTGTATATTTCATAAATTCGAGATCATGAAACAATACAATGTCATTTCCCTCACTGAGAAACCTTTGCACTATGCTGACTCTAAACTCTGATCCTGCTCGAATCTAGTGTGTGATCTAAGCAAAATCAGTCCAATATTTAACCTCTTGCTTGCCTCTACCTACCAAGCCTTCCTTACACATTCCTGGGCTAATTAAGCCCCTATTAATTTGGAAATTCCCAATTAATGATTGTGCAATCCTTCCAAAGCTTCTCGATGACCTCATGCATGACTTGTACAAATTTATAATTATACAACTTATAGTTATCTTCCCTTTAACCTATGTCTCAACTAGGCCTTCCTTAGAACTAACATGCAACAACTATTTATAGCGAATTATCAGTTAACTGATTGACCACTAATTGTGAATTAAACCGGATTTAACTCACTAGACACATCACTATCTCATATCTCAGTTAGAACTAGTTAAATTGATTTTAACTCAATTAATTGAGTTAACTAGTTACAACTCACAAATAATTGTAACTAGACCCCCTAAAATCATGGGAGAAATGTACATGCCTCCTCTTTGACCCTCAACTCGAATTTACTAAGCTAACTAAGTCTTTCTGACTCAGTTAACTAATACAGGTTGTCAAGTGACAGAATCACAATTTTTCTTCCAATTTAATTAAGGGAAAATTAAATCAAAAGACCCCTATGGTGCCATTTCTCGGTACCATTTTCAATATTTCTTGTTGCCAATTTCACACACACATGAGAGAGAGAGCACCATGTCACGTGATATAAATAAGCATACAAATAACATGCATGATTATACAATTTAAGTAAACATGCATATTTTTATCCGCACAATTACTTAGTATTGTAACACCAAATAAACATATAAACAACACATTAAACACACATAATAGAACATTTATCTTCAATAATGAATTACAATAGGTGACTCTTGAGTTGGGGTTATGAGTCCACAAGGAAAAATAAGTACTTTCTCGATAAGCTTTGATTATACTGAGGATTTTATTATTTTTCCTTTTGCCTCTAAAGACAATATCGCAATTGTCTTACTTCGAAATAATCGGCAAGGTTATGAGAAACCTATTGCTTTTTTCATTAAGGCTTTGCAAGATTCAATTCTAAAACACAATATTATGGAAAAACAAGCATACACATTGGTTAAGTCTTTAAATGATTTTAGAGATTATATTATTCAATAAAAAACCGTAACTTATGTTCCTAATACTACAGTGAAAAAAATCTTAATCCAACATGATGGTGAAGGAAGAAGAGAGAAATGGATAGCTAAAATCCAAGAGTATGATCTTGAACTGAAACCTACTAAAATAATAATGGGGCAAGGATTAGCAAAATTATTGGTTGAAACAAATTTTGAAGCCCTTGGAATAAAATCAAATGCTCATATGAGCCTTGCTACTCAATTTGAAGACAAATAAAAGGATAAACAATAAGGGTTGTTGTTATCAAATCAAAATACTAAACCAGTTGATCAAAGGTTCACCTCAGCTAACTGGTATGGTGATATTATAACTTATCTTCAGACTTTGAAGTGTGTTACTCATATGAGAAAGTCACAAGCTTGTTCGTTAAAGTTAAAGTCTGTAAAATATTGTATAATAAATAGCAATTTGTATTGGAAAGATCTAGTAGAGATTCTATTAAAGTGTGTTTTAGAATACAACATAGATTACCTTATTATGAAGCATCATAATGGTATTTGTGGACGTCATTATGCTTGGAAAGCTATTGTGCATAAAATCCTTAGAAGTAGCTTCTATTGGCTGACACTCTTCACTAATGTCAATTAAAACATAAGAGCTTGCCATCAATGTCATTTTTTTGTAGGCAAACATAAGTTGGTTGTTTTTCCATTGAAACCCATACATGTGGAGGCACCTTTTAAACAATGGGGATTATATTTTATCAAAGAAATTAACCCTCATTATAGTAGCCAACATCATTGGATTTTAACTGCTACAAATTACTTCATAAAATGGGTGGAGGATATCTTAGTTAGGAAGATGAATCATAAAACAATTATGAAAATTCTTGAAGAAAATATTTTCTCACGCTTTGGCTATCCATAAAAGATAATTATTGATAATGTTAAAGAATTTACGTCCACGACCCTACAATTTTTTTGTGAAAACAATAATGTCTTCGACTTGAACATTCTATTGCTTATTATCCACATGGTAGTGGGTTAGCTAAATCCACAGGCAACAAAAATAAATAAAAAATAAAAAATTCTTAAAAGGTATCTGGGAAGAAAGAAAGGGATTTGGGATGTATTGGTGAAATATGGTGTTTGGGTTGATAGAATTAGTACCAAGTCATCCATAGGGATATCACTTCTCATGGGCACTATCATTCCTTGATATGTGAGGGATCACATGATCTTTCACCCCATCCATAATGATATGTGTGGTCTTCACATATTTTAATTCGTGGGCTACAAGAGTTATAGCATATGAAGGAGTTGTAACTTTGATGTTTGTAAAATCCCATAGGTTGTTCTCCTTGAGAACTAGTATTATGATGTCCTTCCACAGTTTGAATTTGTAGGCACCATGCAACATGTCCTCAAACCTCAACCAGTTGATGCCATCTAAAAGTTGGGAAATCACTGAAAACTTATATCATGCCCTGATTGGTATGATTTCCCTATCTCCCTCTGGGAGATGACGTCCTTCAATATTTGGGTCATTTTGGCTTGCTTCCTGTGATCTATCTTACATTCATCCCTATACTCGTTATTTATTGGCCACCTGTTCACTCAACTTCCAACAAGCTTTTTTATTAGCTAGCTAACTTTTGCACAAAGCCCACCATTGACCTTCAACCTCAATTTTGTCATTCCTTGTGTGCTAGCTCAATTGTTGTCATTTGTACCAGCCACAACACCTTGTCCTCTTAGGCTACTAACTCCTCTTGGTTGGCTGAAATCCTTGGTGGTTGCGGTCCTTTTTCCCTTGTGACTTTGGTGGTTATCTCCTATCGCAACCATTAGTCTTAGTTATTTTTGGCCCATAGTATTTCCCCCCCATGTAGCTTTTCGCCCTTGGGTCTCATGTCTCCTATTACTGTGCTATCAATAGCTTCTTTCCATTTTCATCATTGGGTCATTTGTTGGCATGTGAACCTTGTTTGAGCCCTTGCAATTTGTCACTTGTACACTTCCTTCACTCGCACTCTGGCCCGATGTCCTTATCTCCTCATACTAAAAGGTCTTTTCAACTTCAACTATGAACTTTTCATGTTATTGGTTGGCATGTTGACTATGCATTTCACCCTTCCTTCGCTTTTCGTGACTCCCTTCTATCAGGTGGCCCTCTTGCTGCGCTTGTTATTTTGCAACTGTGGCCAAACAACCTTGTTTCCCACAATGAATGTCACACTTTCTTTTCTTTTCTTTTTTTTAATATTTTCATTTGGCTAAAAAACTTAGCTAAATTCAGCCCCTGGAAAATTTTCTCTTTCATCTGAACCATACAATGGACTTATTCGGCCTCCCTTTAAAAAAAATTTGCTCGTACAATACTGGCTAAACCTGTCCCCGACAATCCTGTATGAATTTGGCACATGTGATTCAGAAATCATTTTTATTTAGAGTTTATGTTATGATGCCATTTATAATTTCTACAAACGTAACAACCAACACTTAATTCATAGAAAATTAATGATCTAATGATTAAATGCACAACTATATTCATTAACACAAAAATTCAACAGAAGAAAAATTTACCAATCTTAATGACAAAAAATGACACAACAAACTCTAACCAATCATAGTTCTTCATTAAATTCTTCATAACTTACTTAGGCTCCCTTCCTGGGAAAATGGATGAAGAAAGGAAATACATACAACATTGCATTTGATTCAGTTGATTAATCCCTCCTTGGTTGTTCTTGATCTCCTTGTTATCCTCTTCCTCAAACCTGACACACTCACTAAGATGCCTCTCTCAGCCTTGTGTTGTTATATGGTGTCTTCTCATTCTCCTTAGCCTTAATTTTATAACTTTTCTTTGAACTAAATACCTAACCCTAATCTCGAAGTGCTTGATGGCCGATATTAGATCTCGCCTCACTTGAGACCAAGGGCTAAGATTAACACACATTCACTAAAGTAATTTACTTTACTTTTCCCAAGTTTACTTTAGCTCAATAATCCAACATAACAATTACGTGATTTTCCTAAGTCTAACTTAAGCTAGGTTACAGAAGCAACTTCTTCACACTAGAGCAAGTGTCTAAAGAGGCTTTGGGGGACTTCTACATGCCTAAACACTTAGGCCTTTGTATAAGTACCTGCTCAAGATACAAACGTAAACATAAGCAAAATAGAAACAAGAATGGAGAGATGCAATGCAAATTTAATATGATGTTTTCATAAAAACAACACTTGGAAGTTGGTTTAGTTACCATCAACTAAGAAATCGATAGGCTATAAATGGGTATATTGCACAAATTTCAAATCAGATGGTCCCATTGATAAATATAAAGTCAGACTAGCTATAAAAGATACACACAAAAAGAGGGTTTATGAAGAAACATTTACTTCTGCTACAAAATTAAATATAGTTAGAATGTCGTTAGCTCTTATGGCGTAGTTTAGATGGCAGGTACATCAAATGGATGTTAAAAGTGAAATCTTGAATGGACATTTACAAGAAGTGTATATGGAGCAGCCTAAAGGATTTACAATTGAAAGAAAATAAAAGTTAGTATGTAAGTTGGTGAAAGCCTTGTATGGACTAAAACAATCCCCTCTAGGATGGTATGAAAATATTAACAAGTATCTTAAGTCAAGACATTTAAAAATAAATTATTATGATCCTAAATTATATATCAACGAAAAAAGGTGAAGAAATTAAAGTATGGTTGTATATGTTTGATGACTTGATAATTACAAGCAACAATGGTGATGTGATGTAAGAAGAAAACAATAGTCTTTTCAAATCATTTGATATGGTTGAATTGAGTCTGTTACGTTATTGCTTGGGCATTGAAGTTTGGCAACAATCACATAGGATTTTCATTTGATAGACAAAGTATGCATCAAAATTGTGGGAAAACTCAAAATGGAAGATTACAATCCCAATTAAACACCAATGGAGGTAAACTTAATTATTTCAAAAGATGATAGAATCTAAGATAGTGAATGAATTGCTTTATCATTAACTTATTGGAGGATTTATTTATATTATTGCAACGAGACTAGGTATAACTTTTGTAGTTGAAATGTTATCTCAACTTTTAAATTATCTCAAGGAAATACATTGAAATGCAACAAAAAGAGTACTTAGATACATCAAAGATACCTAACAGTTTGGAATTGCATTGGAGAAGATTGATAACTTCATTTTGAAAGGGTTTTTAGATGCAGACTAGGAAGGTGATATAGATGAAAGGAAATATACAACATTTTATGTTTTTTTTTCCCTTGGTAATGGAGTAATTTCATGGGCGAGTAAAAGCAACCTTTAATAGCACTTTCAACAACAAAAAATCAAATTAAAAAATAAAATAAAATAAAATATATATATATATATATATCATGAAGAATTTTAAGTGATTTGAAGCTTTCACAAATGTAGCCTACAACTTTACACTCTCACAACCAAAGCGTCATCAAGATGAAAAATTATCTAATTTATCATTTGAAAACAAAACACGTTGAAATTCAACATCACTATATTAGAGAACAGGTGAAAAACAGAGCAATAGAGCTAATTTATTGAAGGTCTCACGATCAAGTAGCAGACATCTTCACTAAAGCACTCAATATGGAGAAGTTCAAATTTTTTTGATAAATGTTAAGAGTTGTGGAAAATGAAATCATCTTTAAGAGGGGGTGTTAAATATTGCAATGCTGATTTCATTTAATATATGTTAATTAATAATATAATAAAGTAGTAAGTAATAAAAAAACATTTACGTTATATGTAATTGCAAATTAGGTGACCAATTCCTAACGAGAATAACATAATCTCCTACACACACACACACATATAATTGATGATTCACTGAAAAAATAAATCTCTCTTATTCATTCATATTCTCTCACCTCTCTCATATTCTCCATAGTCCAACACAAAAATTTTGGGTGATCCCTCAACATATCCCACTTTCCTCCAGGGCACTAGCACAAGCTAGCCAAGAAATATCATTGTTGGGATTCTAGGAAATTATCACCTGTAGTTAAATTTCCTCAATTCCTTGAGTATTTATAAGTTGGATGGAAGGTTCCAACTGACAAAAAAAATTGTCTTTTGAACAGTAAAACAACAAAATGACAACAAACTAGAAATCCTAGTGGGGTGGACTCCTTAGTATACACCTATAATTAGAAAAAATTTCACTTGCATAATACCTAAACATATGGGGAATGATCGATCATACCCTATGAGGGTTCAAGCTCCATAAGTGAAGTAGCTACATTGAAGTCAGGAAGCGAGAAGAGAGGAGAGAATACATATTTGGCAAATGATGGAGTACCCTACATGTCAATTTGATTTAATTCCTCTATCTAACTTTGTAAGCTTCCTAGTTTATCTTCTGCTCTTTGGAGTTATTACATTTTCTCTATTAGCAGATCCATTGCAGATGTCCACTATTATACCAGTTGATGGTAGTTCACTTGTAGTTTAGCCATGTTGTCTTGAAGGATTAAGATCTTAAAGGAGGGGAAATGTAGATTTTTTCATCAAATAGCCTAGGAATATGTCTCCATCTACCGTTGGCAGATCACAAAGCTCCCTGCTAGCTAGATAATCCTTGCAATTATATGAACCAAGACCTGTGAAAGTGTAAGTGTTTCCTTTAATTTCTAGTAAAGGGTATAATGTGACCATTTGAATCCCATGAGCCCCACCTTTGTAGATACCTAGGCTTGATGTTTAAGAAAGAAACCATCATATTTTCCATCGACTGTAGCATCAAAATGAATATCCTCCTTAATTTTCGATGATGCATAGTGTACAACATTGTAATCACTAGGTGAGTGAGGGAAGAGCCAAACTATATCATGAGTGAGTTGAATGAAAATTCCATTGTGCTTCCTATATTTATAACTCTAGACATGACCACAAGTGCTTCCAGGTGATGTCCATGGGATGGGTGAATGGAAATCTTGGTCATTAATTCTTAATTTCCCCTCAGCCTTGTTAATGGATTGGTTGGATAAATAATCAGTGTTGATATTATTGTGCTTTAGGACACGAATGGCTCAGAGTTCCTCAAAGGAACCTTGACTGATCCAAATCCATTTAAATATAGACTTGAGCTTGAATTCTCGTGGTAGATATCCAAAGTTAAAGTGCTTAATAATGAGTTTTGAGTCACCCAAGATGATTAATATGTAAGTGTTGAGTGAGTTCAATTGTTTGATTTCATGTAGCACCGTATAAGCCTATTTTTGGTTATCGGAGGCTCTACGTGTACTCAAGGAATAAGATAATTCTAATTATCCTCTGGGGTGCACTAGTGAACACCCCCATTGTACTTTTTATTAATATTCAATGTTCAATCATTAAGTATAGTAAATTTTACATTAATATCTGCTTAGGGCTTCTTTTTTGCTAAGAAAAAGTTTAGAATTCTATTAATAGAAACAAAATTGCATTGTGTTCAATGTTGTATTCATTTAAAAAATCTCTTTCATCCTTGCACATAACATTTGACCTCACATTCCACTTCTCCTACTTTATATGTAATGTTCAAAAAATTTAACAAATATTTTTGCCAACATCTTAAAGGAAATTAGAAATATAAATGTATTCATTCTTATCTACCAATGTTAGTTCTTATGTTTATACAAGAAACATAAATTTAAGTAAACAATGCTATATCCAAGACTTGTGCATAATAAAAAATATTCCTTTCCTGCTATACCAATATTATCCAGGTTCTACATTTTTAGCTCCAAAAACTACGCTACGAGCCTGCACTGCACTTGACCTAGTGGCTCCCCAAATGCGCATGCCTGGGCCTTCCACCGCCATGGCTCACCTGGAGCCTGATTCGGTGGGGCTCCCTCTAGTATCGCCCCTGACTCTGCCCATCAATCCTAGCCTGATGAGGTCGCCTCTGCATTTTCCTCTCTGATCGCTTCAATGGGCCCTCATAGAAATCGTCCAACTATCTCCAAATTCATAAAAAAAATCAAAGCAATCCCCAAGATCAATCTGCCCCCCAATCTGCCACACAAAGAAGTGCTATCCCTGTCGGAAAAAGGTCTTTTCAAACAGTTTACTGGACTTTGGCCTTCCCCCAAAATGGTCAAAAAATGGGTGGAACGAAACTAGGCACAAGTTTCTCAGGGAAAGATCCCCATTCAGTTATGTGACAGAGGTTATTACACCTTCCACTTCGAATCCAAGGATGACCATGACTTAATCTTCAGAAGCGGTCCTTACTTCATTGACACCAGAGGTCTATATTTGAACAGATGGACGCCAGACTTTAATCTGGATCTGGATGTCCCTAACGCAGTTCCGGTATGGGTCAAGCTTCCGCACCTGCTCCTACAATGCTGGGGAGATGTTTTCGTAAGAGTAAAAGGGAATGTCAATGGAAAGTATATCGACATAAGTGAACCAAAAGACAATATGTTGGCAGGCGCAAGGATCCATGTCAAATTTCATCTAGGAGAAGGACTCTCGGAAGCCATCAAGCTTAAAGTAGAAAATTGGGCGCATATTCAATATCTGGACTACAAGAAAATACCTTTCAAGTGCAAGGTATGTCACGAATATGGCCATTTCTCTAATAGATGTAACAAAATATATGAAAATAACAAGCAAACTGAAGAAAGCCAAAATCCAAAATGGGAACAAGTGAAAAAGAAAAAGACTGCAAACAAATCTTAGCTCACCCGTCTCCCTCCTCCTCCATCTGGCCCTTCCTCCCCTACCCACAGATATTTTGTCCACCCTTCCCCTTCCTTCCCCTAATCCTCTCCCATCTTGGGCTCAAACCCTTTTGATCCTCTCTCCATTCCTTCGGATCCTCCTAATCCATCCCTCTCCCTCCCCCTCAAGCCCCATAATACCTTTGACCTCTCCTCTCCCCCCTAGCTCCCCTCCCCCTTTGGGCCTTTTCATCACTGACCCACCCCCCCCCCCCTCTCTAGCCCCCCACCCCTCCCACTTATGACTGGATCCTTACAAGAAATAAATCAAAGAAATCTTAATATCCACCGATCATTCAAAGAGACCAGGAAGGTAGTCAAATAAAGAACTAAGAGATGAGGCATATATGAAGGATATCACCCTATCAACACAACAACCAATGGAGAGCTACCTTGAGAAAGGAAATAAGAGCAAAGAAAGAACCCATCAGATTCATAGAGGGAAAGGTCCCTTATCCTCAATCCCCAATAAATAATGATAATAGTCTCTTGGAATTGCAGGGGATTAGGTCACCCCTCCAAACTAAATACCATCAAAGACCTGATAAAAAAGGAAAAACCAAACATCCTCCTTATCCAAGAGACAAAATTCAATAGTCATGAGATGGAAAGTACCAAAGCAAAAATAAAAAACTATGAAGGGATAACTATTTCAGCCAATGGTGCATCTAGTGGAATTTGCACTCTTTGGCATAAAGGAAAGTGGAAATTGTAGAACTCAAAAATGGAAGCTCATTGGATTAAAAAATATCTTAAAAGTTCAGTTTTGGAAAAGCAATTCAACTTATACAACATCTATTCCCCAATCACTACAAAGATAAGGTAATATGTTGGTAACATCTGTAAGAAGCAACAATGGCACATCAGGAAGAAGATCTAATCCTTGGAGGAGACTTAAATCTAATTCTGAAAGCAGAAGAAAAAATAGGTGGTCTCTTTCAGCGATATCCATCCAAGGAAACCCTTGAAGAAATCATAGAGCAATGCAACCTTCTTGACATCCCACCCAAAAATGGAAAATTCACTTGGGAAAACGAGAGATTGGGGAAGGGAAACATCAAAGAAAGGTTGGATAGAATCCTCATTAGGGACAACATGGTGGCCAACTTTAGCAAAGTCTCTTCCAAGATCATCCCATCAGTAGCTTCAGAACACAAGCCTATTTTCATCGAGCTTGGTTCAACAGAAAATTATGGGCCTCTTCCCTTCAAATACAACTAGTTGTGGAGCAGCCATGAATAGGTCAAGCAAGAAGTTGCAAAAATATGGAAATAGAAAATGAATGGATCTCCCAGCTATACATGGGAAACAAAACTGAAGAGCATCAGAGTAATATTGAAAGATTGGGCAAAGACAGGCTATAAGGAACCGTAGAAAGAAAAAGAAGAATTGCAACAAGAGTTAGTAAAAATACAAGAGAAAATGGAAAACATGGATAACACAACAGAAAATCAGATAAAGGAAAAGGAGATACATTGGAAAATATATAGAAGTAACAATTAAAAGGAGGAAACCTGGAGGCTAAGGTCTAGGCAGCTCTGGATCCAAGCAGGGGATAAAAATACTACCTTCTTCCACAATTAAGCCAAAACAAGAATGATAAAAAATAATATAGAAAAAGTCATGGGAGAAGGAGGGTCTAAGATAAAGGGCCAAGAATACATCAAGAAAGAAGTTTTCCGGCATTTCAAAAATCTCCTAACAGTTGTGGACAGGCACGCAAATTCAGAGGAATTTTTAACGGATATTCCAAAAATTATTGGTGAGGAAGCAAATAAAGAACTCTCCAAAGAAGTAACAAAATAATAAGTCGTGTCAGCAGTTTGGAGCCTACATCTAGAAAAGGCACTGGGGCCGGATGGCTTCACCATCTCCTTCTATCGTTGCTTCTGGCATGTAATAAAGAAGGAATTGTTAAAAATGATAAGATATTTTATCAAAAAGAAAAAAAGTGGGTGGATTCACAAATTCCACCTTTCTTGTCCTCGTCCCAAAAGAGCCCTGCCCCTCACCACTTCACAGATTCTGCCCCATCTCCCTATGCAATGCTTCCTACAAAATAATTTCTACAATCCTAGCTGGAAGACTTAAACCTCTCCTTCACTCCCTCATCTCTGAAAATCAAGGAGGCCTCGTTCTAAATCATCAAATTGTTGACAATATCATTCTTGTCCAAGAGGCCCTCCACTCAAGCTTTTCTTGCAACGAACAGGGCTTCATTCTAAAAATGGACATGGCCAATGATTTGGATAGAGTCAATCTATCCTATCTCTCTGTTTTACTTAATAGATTTGGATTCTCTGATGATTTTATAGAAACTATAAATGCCCGTACCAATGGCCCTTGGATTTCCCCTCTTGTAAATGGTAGACCATGTGATTCTTTTCAGAGCTCAAGAGGGCTCGGGAAAAGCTGCCCCTTGTCTCCATTCCTCTACATTCTAATGGCTGACTCATTAAGTAGAAAGCTGGAACATTTCCGCAGAAACTCCTCCTTGACTAGCCTAACTATAAGCAGGGACACCAAAAGCATCAACCATTCCTTGTTCGCAGATGACACCCTTCTTATGGGGGGAGCATCCTGTATTGTGGCAAGAAGATTTAAATATGTTTTGGACAACTTCAAGGATGTTTCGGGAGGACTGGTTAATAATGGAATTTTTTTTATATGGCTGGAACACCCCTCCAAGAACTATTCCAAGAATGTCACAAATTTTGGAAATTCCTTTCCAAACAAATTGGAGCCACTTTCAATATCTCGGGCTGCCTATCGCCAAGAAAAAATTAAAGACCAAGATCTGGAATAAATATGCAAAAAAAAATGAAAAGAAAAATCCATTATTGGGGGATGATGTGGTTAAATCAGGCGAGAAGAGTTACTCCCTTTAAATTAATCCTTTTAGCGCTGCCCCTATATCAGTTTGCTCTAATAGCAGCTCCTGCCAACATTCATAAACAAATTGAAATAATAATCATAGGCTTCTTATGGAAGGGAGGCAAAACTAAAACAAAAAATTTCAACCTTGTCAATTGGAACCAGGTCACTGCCCACTACAAGAAGAGAGGGTTGTCTATCAGAACCCCTGTGCTAACCCTCGGAACTAAGATTGCCGGGAGGTTTCTAATAGGAGAAAGATGTTGTTGGAAAAATGCTTTAGAAGAAAAATACCTCAATGCTCCGAGGATCTCTTTTTTGGAAAGGATCCCCCCCATAAGACCATGCTTCCAAATTTGGAAGTTCATTTCCAATGCAATTTCGGTGATAAGGAAAAATATCTCCACAAGGCCAAGAAATGGGTGAAAAATCAATTTATGGATTGACAAATTCATGGGGAATCCCCCCTTGGGAAACATCCCAGATATTCATGATGTAAAGATTTGGATAACAGTGGAAAGTTATACAAAATTGGGGGAAATTTCCAAATGGGAGGAAGATGGCACCTGGAAGCAGTGGGATAGACCCAACTTGCCAATTGACCTCATGGACCAGTGGAACTCCATGATCTTTCGGCTGACTGGAGCTGCCCCTTTGGATCCCTACAGGTCGAGGCTATACAGTCAAGTCAGGCTATGACACAATACAAGATCAACAAAGGCAGCAAGATTGGCAGTATTGGAAGTGTGTCTGGAAAGTGGAAACTCTCCCAAAGCTCAATATATTTGTATGGACCCTTCTCTAGAGAAAAACTCTCACTGCTGAAAATCTGAATAAAAAATAAAAATAAATAAATAAATAAATAAATAATAAAAAAATAATAAAAATCCATGGGCCTTCTCAATGTCCCCTTTGCTCGCAGGAGGAAGAAAATATTCATCATCTTTTCTTAGACTGCTCTTTCTCCAGAGAATGTTGGAAGAGAATCGTGTTCCCAATTGAAGAAAATATGAATTACAATCTCCCTCTCAATCAATTCTTAAACAAATGGAAGAGAATTTATGATGCAGGAGCATCGAGCCTAATTTTCATTATTTATTTGCGTGATTTAGGGGGTGATGTTTTTTTTAATTATTTTATAAATTATGTACATTTTAAATATAAATTGAGAGGAAAAGCTGAGTGTGAGGTTTATTGTAAATATTCTCTTAATAAATTGAGAATATGAGTTGGAATTGGATTGGATAGATATTTTAGGGATTAGGAATTACTTAAATGGAACTTGGTTGAGTAAAAAAGGGATGAAGTTATTTTAGGATTTTGCTGAGATATTTGTGGAAGAAATCATGGATTCAAATTAATCCATAATTATGTATAAATGTGAAGCTTTGTGTGAGGATAGAGGGACACAGAGAATGGAATAGGACAAAGAGTGATATAGAGAGAAATGGTGTGAGAGTTCATGTAAAGGCGAGAGCTGAGAGGCCCACAAATGTAATATTCAAGCAAACGGGTTTGAATATGAATTTTCTTGTTATTATTATAAGCAAGTATTTTGTTTATTGTTTGGCTCTCTCTTTATGTATATTTTGAGTTGAATTGAATGTAGTTTTATTGAATATTTTGTTGGGCATTTTCATGAAAACGAGAATACATACCCTTCTATGTGCCCTACTCTGATTTATGCAGAATCTCTGCATCATTTTTGGTATCAAAGCTGAACTTTCTTGCGGACAATGAAGACCGACAAAATCATTGTGTTAATCATTGCAGTTGCGTTAATGGTGGAAATGCGAAGAGTATGTTGTTCTAATGTTATATTTCATTTAGAATCTTATCACATTGGTAATTGTGAATCTTTGACCAGGGGCTAATGCTCATCTCTGATGGAGTGTCATTTATTGGCCTCGCGACAGAGGGTCGTTTCTCTTCCTTGATGGAGCTCTACTACTTTACAAATTTAAGGACCGCTTCATGTGAATTTATAATGTTGTCGATGAAGATCCCTGCGTAAATAGAATCACTAGAGATTGTCCTGTTAAAGTTTGTGGAAAGCAGATTGGCAGCCATTTCAAGTGGAAAAGATAGGAAAATATATTTTTATATGTGAAAACTGTGTAAAATCTGTAAGGATTGGTTGTGAAGAATGCATATTTATCTATGTCAGGTGTTCTGCGTGCATATCTCTATATTTTAGGATCCCAGTAGGTTGAAAGCGTTTGTTTAAGTTGGAAAAGGAAATTGTATCTGGTTTTAGAATGGATTTCGCTTATATTACTTGTGTCCCATCCATACAAGAGTTGTAAACATCATTAAAGTCTCTGTAACGTGGGAAGTTGACTAGTACAATTTTCCGTGGAGTTCTAGCCAAGATTCACCATATTATTTTGATCTTCGATAACTTATTCTGGAGCGGAGGAGGAGTTGGGCTACATCTCTTTGCAGCGAAGAGAAGAGAAGATTGTAGGTGAGTTCTAGCTTCAGGTTCTAGGCAACCTGCTTCATTTTGAATCAATCACTACTTTCAACCTGTGCCTGAAGCAAAAGAGCATCCAATAATATGGGATGAACGTAAAAAAATCCATATGTTTGTGGCTCCCTCTTGCAAATTCCATACCAAGAATATAAGAAAGTGTGGAAGACCCCTATTGAAGACTCGAGATCTATGAAGCGTTGTTGAGTTTGTGGCATTGTGTAAGTGTTGTGTGAAGATCCATGGAAGTGTGTAAGAGAGGTTGTGTGGAGCGTTTGGAATGGAATTGTGTGCAACATAAATCTGAGCATGGAACTCTCTAAGCGTGGAACCGACGAACTAAGCATGCTACTCTTCGTATAGTAATCGAAGCTAAGGATCGTTTGAGAGCAGCAGAGGCATGGTATCAAAATTCATTTTCATTGATTTATATTATGATATTGTTAGGAGAAACTTCGTTGCAACATCATGAAAGAAACTGCGTGGAACATCACAATGGAAAGGATATTTCACTTTTTAATATTAAAGTGTCTTTGGTCAACGAAAAAGATCACATATTTAAATGGAATGAAGAGATCAGATGGTAACGAAATAATATGTTAGAGGGAAAAAAAGGGAGTTGAGTTGTGCATTAAAAAAATCAAAGTAATAGATGTATAGTCTATTCATGAACCAAGTTTAGAGAGTGCGAACTTTGTCACATATGGAGAGTTCGATGGTTTTGGTTTTATGTATAACATAAATTGTTACTCCTTTCTGTCGGTGAATAACATATTGAATGGAAAACGAAATTCGAAGTGCGCGTTAGTGTGGACTGTATCTTTGTCCATGCCGAGAAACCTAGCATTGCTTTGCTTGTGGAAGATTTTGTTTTCAGCGTTTTATACCCCAGAGAGTTCGATAAGCATTGCTGGTTGAGAAATCGTATTGGAAATACGTGAAGATTGATGGCGATTGTTGAGGGTTGTGTTGGTCGTGTGTAGAACGCAAAGAGACTCCAAGGTACATGTTCACTGAATGAATCAATATTCATTGATTAAAGGTGTTCTTGAAAATTGAATGATTTAATTTCCCTTGATATACTCGAGAAGTTAATTTGTTTGTAAATGTTATGAAAGAGTGAAATCAATCCAAAATTTAAGGTATGGAATTGGAATCCATCTCAGAAATTGATGTGAAAATATGGTTCGAGTGTGGTTTGTGTTTGTTGCTACCGGAGCAATATGTTGATGCCACCATGTTAAAAGAAAGTTTTGGCAATTTCCTATGAGGGAATTGTTTTTGGTACTAAAGAGAGGTGGTGTTGCATGAGAACCGTCACTGCAAAGAAGGAGCTGCATGGAAGTGTAGGAAAACTGTTTGCGCTAAGATGATGACCGTGTTGAAGAGGTTATGGTATGAAGGGTATGCAAATATTCACAGCGATAAGAACGACACAAAATAGTGAAATCCAGAGAATTTAAATTGCAAAGAAAAGGTTTATTGAAGGGAGCATAAGGTATGAAAATTCATTTCAAATAGATATTTAAATGTTGAAAATTAAATGGTTTATTTATTTTCATCATAAAATAAATCTTGGGAAAAGTGGATTACATTTCAATTTAAAGGCTAAAGTATCATGATGCAATTAGTGACTTATGATATTATCATAAGAATGGAGTATGAAAGAGAATTGGTAGAGTGAAGATTTTACATCTTGAAAATGTATTAAGGGTGGATGTTCATTGGTATATTGTATAACTTGAATTAGAGTCAAAATATCCACTATGGTAATTATTGGGTCAAGCTTGGAAGTCAAATCAGATGTTAAGGTCAAATGAAAATTTGGATAGCTTGAGTCAAGTTAAACCATTGAGTTATTGTACAAGAGGGTGTATTTTTCATCCAAGATGAAGAGTTGATGTCAAGTATGGAGTCAAAGGTTTGAATGTAAATGGGTGCATGATTGGCGGAGTTCGACACCCAAAAAGTTTGGTCATTATAACACACGAAATACTGCAGTTGTTGTTTGTAGCAAAGAGGAGCAAGAGAGTTGCCATAAATGATTCCAAGACAAAGAATCGAAAGAGGTCAAGCGCAGGAAGAGAGCTTGAATTGTTGAATGGAAAGTATGGAGGCTTGTTGAAAAGGGGATTTGAATGAAATCCATAAGTGAAAAGATGAAGTTCACAAAGGAGGAGAAGATGACTCTTGATAGTCATTTCAGAAGTTCTGAGAAAGACCTCAACAGAAGAAAGAAGAAGGAAAATGCTAAGACAAATGGCATATGGAAACAGTTGAATGGTGAAGAATATGAGTGGGAGAAGGTTGAGATTGCAATTCACCTTGAGTTATTTATGGAATTGTTGTAGAAAAATAAGAAAGATCAGAGACATGGTTGGACCATGAGGAAGAAAGTAAAATGGCAGAGGCTACACGCAAAGAGGGAACAACAGGTAAACATACAGTTAACAGAAGAGTTGAGGTAGCTCAAGCAAATGATGAGTGTGCAATTGAGATGTGAAGAACTCAAAGAGGTTGAGTTGAAAATGGAAGTTTCCATTTGTGGCCTAGAACAGGGTGAAATTTTGGGGGAAGAGATCAATGAGAAAGATCTCATGGACTATTGGAATAGTTCAGAAGAATTGGAAGATATGTTGACAAGAGAAGCAGATGAGGCTATGAAGCCTTGTATTTTTAAATCTCACAATTTGTATATGTTTGCAGGATGTGCAGAAGATGGTGGATAGTCTGGTGAAACTGTCACAGAGATGAATGAAACTCTTGAGGTGGAGTATGATGGAGAATGCCTTTCAGAGGAGGAAGGTACTGATTTGTTGCAGCAGAAAGAATTCATAGATGAGTTATTGTTTAGTGTAAGACAACCAGTTGAAGCTGTTGTGGAGCAGAGGCATAATGAAAATGCTGTAGTGATATTCCAAGGAGGTAAACAAATGATTTTTTTTAATGAAATTGATGAAATAATTTTACAATGTGATGATACAGAAAACAAGATAACTCAGGAGGATTTCCAGAGGAAGAATGAAACTGAGAATGAAGGTTGTGATGAAATGTTGGAAAGATTTCACATGGAAATAGAGTTCTTGGAATGATGGCTTAAGGGTCCTGAAGGGGAGATGAAATTTGCAGAACCTGATAAAGAAGAGATTTCAGTTGCCGTGCCTGATAGGGATGAAATATTTTTAACATTTATAGAGTTGAGTGAATGTTATAAATTTTCAAATAATAATGTGGTTGTAGGTACACAAGGCAAAATTAATAAATATAATGTTGAAATCAGAGAAATTGAGCATAAAGTATTTGGAGATGAGATGAAAGATCAGGAAAGCAAAGAAAGTTATGTCCTTAGAGACATAAAGGAAACTTAAGTATTGAACCAACAGGATAAAGATGAAAGCAGCCATCAATTCAAAACGTGATCTACTGAAATCCAGGAAGTTTATGATGGGAGATTGGTGCTTGAAGCATCAAAAGAGGCCAAAAGGTCTTATATTTTTAAAACTAATAGTTTGTTGATGAATGCAGGTACAACACCGGAGGAGAAATTTGTTACTATAGGAGCAATCAATGAATATAGTTGTGATCAAGGAGAAGTTCTTGATTATTCTTCATTTCAGGAAGATGAGTGTTCAACGCAATTGGAGACAGAAGCATCAAACAAAGAGGAATTACTTTGAGGAATTGGCGAAAGAAATTGTTGGAGAGGCCGATGGAATGTGGTTGATAGAATGAGTGATGATGATGTAAAGCCAGTTCAAGATTATTTCAAAGTTTGGAGACCAGGAGAATGGGTATCAATGTTTCTACACGAGTCTATAATTCCCGAATAAAGATGATGTGGTATGGAAAAGCGAGAGTTACATTCAACAACATTCTGAAAATACTATTTTGGGAGTTCTATGCAAAATTACAAAATGGAGTTAATACTTTAAAAGACCAGCGACAAAACAGAGTTTGGAATCCTGGAGGGAGCAAGTCATTGAGACTTGTGGCTGTCGCATTATTACAGAAAGGTGACAGACCTCATAGACATGAGTCTATGGAAACTTCTCTACATGGGGAGTCTGATGCAGGAGCACCAAGCCTAATTTTCATTATTTATTTGTGTGATTTAGGTGGTGATTTTTTTTTTATTTAATTTATAAACTATGTACATTTTAAAAATAAATTGAGAGGAAAATCTGAGTATGAGGTTTATTGTAAATATTCTCTCAATAAATTGAGAATATGAGTTGGAATTGGATTGGATAGATATTTTAGGGATCAAGAATTCCTTAAATGGAACTTGGTTGAGTCAAAAAAGGGATAAAGATATTTTAGGATTTTGTTGAGATATTTGTGGAAGAAATCATGGATTCAAATTAATCCATAATTATGTATAAATGTGAAGCTTTGTGTGAGGATAGAGGGACATCGAGAATGGAATATGACAGAGAGTGATATAGAGAGAAATGGTGTGAGAGTTCATGTAAAGGCGAGAGCCAAGAGGCCCACAAATGTAATATTCGAGTAAACGGGTTTGAATCTGAATTTTCTTGTTATTATTATAAGCAAGTATTTTGTTTATTGTTTGGCTCTCTCTTTATGTATATTTTGAGTTGAATTGAATGTGGTTTTAATGAATATTTTGTTGGGAATTTTCATGAAAACGAGAATACATACCCTTCTATGCACCCTACTCTGATTTATGTAGAATCTCTGCATCAATTTACCCCTACACTTTAAAAAGAAAAGTCACTATGCAAATATTCTGGTCCAGCATCCCCTCCTTTCTCTGCTGGCATATTTGGCTTGCAAGGAATGGAATGGTGTTTAAAAACAAAAATCCAACTTTAGAAAGAGTGAAATCAAAGGTCTGGGGCCAAATCACAGAGTTCTTATCAGTAAAAGGGATCAATGGAATCTAAATGCAACAATTACAGAATGAATAAAAGAGTTGGATCAGCTTCGCCTTCAACAAGATTACTACCTAGCAGATAACAAAAACCACAAAGGAACAACCAAACTGGAAAGTTATAAAAGAGGAAGAAGAATTCCAAAACTGGATCAGATCTCTCAAAAGGCCATGTCTTTTCTTCGACAGGGCTTCCAAAAGGAATCTGGGAAAAGCTGGAGCTGGTGAAGTTATAATACACAAAGATAATTCTAGCTCCATTCAGTATAGTTGGGGCATGGGAACAATGTCCAACAATAAAGCGGAAGCACATGGTCTCCTTCTAGGCATAAATTTTTTAAAATACAGAGACATGCATAGCCCAATTATTTTTGGAGACTCTTATTTTATTATTCATGCAATGGTAAGTGACAACAGGCCAAATAATGCACCTCTCCATCAAATTCTCAGTAGAGTGGACCGATATGCAATGCAGGTTGGTGGGAATGAGTATTATCACATTCTAAGAAATAACATCAAATTGGCAGACTCTCAGGCAAACGAGGCAGTTTGCAGAGAAATTGGACAAGCCAGCATTGATGGACACATCACAACAATTCCCATCCCATGATGGCTCAGCTCAAGCCCATCTACATTATGGATTTTCGCTCCCTCAAAGTACAGATTATACTCAGCTCTGATTTGACTCGATTGTTTGAGCATACTTACAATCAAATCCACAATATCTAGAATTGGATATCATTGAATCTTCTTAGGATATCCTGTAAAATCTTCCAGTGTATCCTCTCTCAGAACTTAATTCTCCATCCCGAGAACTCTCTGTACACTAGCACCCCCCTCTTTATATATTCACTATCTAACCTATCTGTCTACTGCACTCACCTCTTATTCCTAAAAACACTTAAAATGTCTAGCCACCTTATTCCTTTGCTTTCATCAGTCTCGGCCATCGCAAAATCCTTTCTCTCCTTTCTTTTTCCATTCTTCATTGCGATTTGCGCTTTCACAATCACAAATCGCATTCCCCACTTATTTCTCATTAATACGTTCTGCTTTCAAGCCCCGATTGCGATATTCTTACCATACTCTAATACCACATCACCCCTCACACCTCGCATTTTGCAAATTCGACATTATTGCAATTCGCACTTCATAGAATCCTTTCTCTCCTTTATTTTTCCATTCTTAATTGTGGTTTGCACTTGCAAATCGCATTCCTCACTTGATTCCTGATAATATGTTCTGATTGCAAGCCCCGAATGAGATATTCTTACCGTACTCTACTACCATGTCACCCCTCGCATCTCGCATTTTTCAAATTCGACATTATCGCATTTCCCACTTCGCACATTTTGCTCCCGATTCGTTAACTCTTACCGCTCCCAACTGCCGATTGTGACATTACTGTAGCACCCTGCCACATCATCCCTATTTCAATTCTCATTTTTCATTTTCTCTTCCCATTGCATTCCCTCCATCGCACTTTTCAAAGCCTCCCTCTCCAAAGCATTTTTTCAATATTAAAAGTTTTAATAAATTTTTAAACCCTTTTTCAATCATCAAAACCTCTACTATCATCTTAAAAGCTACGTCCTTCGTTCCTCTGAATAAAGGCAACAACCCCTTCTCCTTCCCTCACAATATGAATATGGATCCTTCTGATGATAAGAGTCATACCTATGCTTTTTGTAAATTTGATTTACATTTATAAAACTAGATCGGAGATTGACTAAAGCAGCGTTTATCTACTTTCGTTAATGCAAAGCAAGAGCATTTTGAAGGTTACCTGGCATAACTTCAGGCTCCGTCTATAGTTTATAAAATGAATAACACTAACAAGAAAACCATTTTGTGTTCCCCAGTATGGTCACCACTATGTTATCACCTAAATCTACCTTAGGCTGAAGGAAGGCAGAGTTCAGGGTAACATCAAACCACGCTAAGTCTAGTAGCTAGCCCTACCAGATCAGGAGAGGGCTCTCTCTGGGTCATCTCAAGCCTTATTGATTATCTTTGCTGAGATTGACCGAGAGAGATCCCTCTCCTAATATGGTAGGGCTAGCTACCAGACTGAGCGTGGTTTGATGTTACCCTGAACTCTGCCTTCCTTTAGCCTGAGGTAGATTTAGGCAATAACAGTTCCCAAATATCACAATTAGCAGAAAACATATAGATAAAGCTTATCAGTGAGAGTAGGGTACTTTAATAGTAAATCCTAGCTCTATGCTTGCTGCTATTTATCAGAGAAATGTGAAAAAAATGGCATACATGAAAGGAAAACAATAACAGTAGGAAGTAATTCACTAATGATATAGACCAGGATCCCAAGAATCAGCTTGTATATTGATTGTCAATCCAGTTACAAACTACATGTCCAATGTTTCATCGTAGCTTCAAACTCCTCTTCTCATCCTATCTTCTTCAATAAATTAACAGAGCTTCAGAACTTATTTACATTCAACAATGATTCGATACAACAACTATTACATAAAATTCCAACAACCAACCCACTTCTTCAGAAGTATTTATAGAAGAAAGAGGAGGTGGAATGAAAGGAAGGGTCTCTAGGTTCAATTAATACAATTTAATGCTTCTCTGTCTTTGAGGGGTTCAATAGAGAAGATTTTTGATATTTTCTCTATATTAATTGGTTTTCATTAAGTATTTAGCCTCTTGGCAGATTTTTTTTACTTTAAAACTCTTTAGGTAGGCTAGAAATAACTCTGGCTGTCTTGAAACAAAATATCACTGACTAGGTAATAACTATGCATTATTTTAATTTATGAAAGCTGTAGGTGGCACTTTTGGTAGCTGAAAGGATATTTTAGCCTCTGATATGGAAATGGAGGCTTTCTTCGACTGATATAACTCTATTCTTTTATAAACACAGTGATTTATCCGATGATCTGTGTTTAGGCTTAATTAAGCCTTGATATTTAGGCTTAGGCATTAATCCCTTTATCGTTAATTTCTATATACTGATACACTTTACTGCTTTGTTTCATTGGCACAGGTGGCTTTCCATCAGTTTGAGGGTTTCATCTAAGATCAAGGATCGTGATCCACTGATAACATGAATTTTGAAACCCTCCTGGTTCCTTTTACTCGTTGATATAAGTCACGGAATCGTCATTTTGGACTAGACTAGTCACCTGTCTGTGACTGTGGAAATACACGAATTAACTACCATTGGAACCCTGCAAAACAAAAAAAATCATTAAGAAACCCTACAGAGATGGTTAATTTCATTCAAAGGTTTAATGGAAGTATTTTGGAGCTTGAGGCTGGGTAACTGCAGCGGAGTAAGGAGAAAAACTGGGCAGAATAACTAACCAGGCTCACATTTGAATTATGGTGCAAACGTCAAGAAGGGTGGTGTTGGGAAAACCGACAGCGATTTTTGCGTGGCGTTTGGGGGGTAGGTAGTATTTTGGGTTCGAAATGTGATACAACTCATCAATCGACACATGGATTCTCAAAACCACTTTTATCGCATGGAAGTAGCGCACTATGGAAAGGGGCCAAAAATTATGTGATATGGATTCTGGTCCATTGGATGATCGGCGATAGATCGGACCATGTGGGTGACACATGACAAGTTCAAAGATGAGTGGGGCATGGATGGTGGGACCAATAGTTGCGTCAGCACTTTTATCGCGTGGTGGATGGGTTTAAATGAAAAATGGGGTTTATCGGGTTAAGTCTCGATCGTTGGATTTGGGAGAATGAATGGTTGAGAGTCAATCGGAGGGGCAATGGCGAAGGGTTATGGGCAGAGCGTGACACAATCTCAGCCGTTGGTTCTTGTGGATTCAACGGCTGAGATAAAATCAGTGGGTCGGGCCATTGGAGGACCAATGCTTTGGAAAGAGGAGTTATGTTTTTTGCGATGCGATGATGAGGTGTGGTCCCATGAAAAAGGTAAGGAGACCGGGGTTAAAAAAGAAAGGGCTTATCGCATCGGGGAGTTTCGAAGTAAAAGGTAACACAGAAATAGGAAACCCTGATTTCGATTGCACGATGGGGGTTAACTCCTGGTCGCGGGATGAGGTCATGTGAGGAAAGGGGCTAAGGATATAAGCCCTTGGGGTTTAAGACCTATAGAGTGTAGAAGACTAATTTTAGGCCAAAATAAGGATTTTTAAGGCCGAAATAGGGGTTTCGGTATAGGGAAGAAAGGGTTTTTAAACCAGATAAAGGGAAAATATAAGGTTTAAAGAGGGTTAGGATGATTTAGAGGTTATAATGAAGGTTTATGGAGGCATTTTGTGAAGGAAATATTGGCGAAAATCGAGAAATCTAATGATGAAATGGAGCCTCATGAGCAGTTTTTTCCTTTGGTAAACAACAAGGTCCTTGAGGGCTAATAGTGAAACAACAATGAAGATTAATACCAAGGATAAAGGACATCATAAGACTTCAAGAACTCACAATTTGGAAATGAATTATTTCTTGAAGGCTAAGAAATATTTAGCCACCATTTGATATAGCAAATTTTATAGTTGGCTAACAAGTCCAAATGAATTTATTTTTCTTTCTTTGGAGCTTAGTAATGGGGCTTGCTACCCTCAAAAACCCTTCGACAAATCTACGATAATACCCTTCCATGCCCATGAAACTTCGTATTTCGTGAACATTGGTTGGTGCTGGCCATTCCATGATGGCCTCTATCTTTGTCGGGTCTACCACGATGCCATCCCTAGAGACAATGTGCCCAAGATAATGAACCTGTTAGTCTCCTATACCAATAGGTATCATTTTTCATGATTGTCTTAATTGAACTATGGAATATGTTCAAACCTTTTTCTTGAGCAAAGGTGTTCCATATTCTTGAAAAACCAAAAAATAAATTTTTTTTAAAAAATGTAAAGAGGGTATACCCTAAAAGAAAAATTAAAGGGTAAGAAAAATAAATTGGCCAAAAAGTAAAAGAAATGAACCACATCAAAAAGACAGGCCAAGGAAAGTGTGCAAGTCTAAATGCAACTACTTTTTACTCTGATGTAATAAAAAAATTGTGTGCAACTTGTATTTTATGCCACAATTTATGAAAGGTCAAACTATTTAAACTTGACTTATTCATATTTCAATTTCATGTTATAAAATAGAGAATAAATATCTGACCAAACAATTTAATCTTGGCAGATAAGTAGATAGGTAGAGTTATTAAAAGGTGCTCAACAGTTTGATCTGAGCCCTTAGATGTAAGAAGGGTAGAAATAGATAGATTTATCATGTAAAAAGAAAAGGTTGAAAAGGGTTTGCAAGTCCAAATGCACCCTAATAAAGAAGAGAAAATGGTAGTAGTAGATAGGGTAGGTAGTGGTGTTGCAGAGTTTTATCTGATGAATGATGCTGCTACATGTTTTTGATCCTTTACTTTCATCACAAATACTGAAGCAGGAAATACACTGGAAAATCACAGCAAGCAAAGTCAAAATCATTAACTTCCCTCATCACTTTCCCCTTAAAGTTTTACTAATTTCCCCCAAAGTACTAGGGTACTTGGAGATCAAAAGGGCTCAAGGCATTTCCTTGACTTTTGGAGGGATCGGACCCTCGGCCTAATGATAAAAAAGACCTAAGTACTTGAGATAATTCATCATTATAATCATTCACCTTTAAGCTTGTCCTAAGTAAAATCACATTTTGCTTAGGAAAATTATGCAAAATTCCATAAAAATCCCTCAAAATAACTTACTATTCTAAGTTTAAGTGTGGAAAATGAGATATTGCAATTTACTTCAGAAATTGTCACTTTCTTAGATGTGCAAATTTTTTGAGTTCCCTTGTCCCTTTGTCATATTTACATTTAACTCTATTTACTAAATCCCTAGTGAAAATGCCCTATCCTAAGTATATAATTCCTTTTAAATTAATATCCCAAAAACCCTCTATTATGTTTTAACCAAAGTATTTACTTCCCAAATATTCATTAAAAACCCACTATACAAGTCCTTTGGTTAAATATATCGTTATACAATAGTCCCGCCCTTATGATAAGTTAACTATATTGGTTATTTTATCATATAATAAAATAAAAAACATATATACGAAAAACTTTAAACATATGATTTATATGTTTAATACAAAAATATAAACAAAACCCGAAGTTTTATTTTCTAAACCAAAACTTTGGAAAAGCCCCTATGCCACCGTGGCCCATCCACCTGGCATTCCACCCGACGTTTCAAACACAATTAAAACCCCGCCGCGACCCCTTCTTCATTATAATTACGGGATTAATTAGTTGTCAGAACTAATTAATAACCTTTTTCCACCAATTATATGTCACCCGGGATGATTAATTAAACACTAATTAACTCGGGCCCGCACGATAACGCCCCACCATTTCCCAGTACTTTCCACCGTTGGATCGTCCCTCCGCAGATCGACGCTCCACGTCAATTCCGCTACCCATCCTTTGTTATAATTTTAACGCGCGGGGGATTGGTGGTATTTGACTAGTCACCCGTCCACGTGTCGATACTCGAATGGAATCGCTGCCCGCTCATCTAATACCACCTTTGTCCATAAGCGGTGCGGGGACTAACCGCTTACCGCCCGGCCCTCCTGCCCTACGTCAGCCCGTACCAAAGTGACGTCACTCCTCGAAAAACTAAAACCCCTCTTTTGAATTTGGGAATAAAACAAAATTGCGTGTTTTTATGTCATTTTCATCGTTTGAATGTTATTGTGCTTTCCGCTACGAATTTCAAATTTCCACTGAAATCCACTGTTCAAATCGATTTCGCTCCAGATTTTCGCCAGGCCTGTGTTCAAGTATCCTTCTGCTACCGCCTGGTACCTATTAAAAACCAGCTTTCCTCCAAGAACAGGTATTTATCCTATAGCGCTTCGAAACTCAAAAGAAAGTCTGTTTTCCTTGTTTTCCACTGGATTAGTGATTAAATATGATCACTGAGATAATTCTCTAAGATTTAAGACTGTGAATTGCTCCCCTGAACTTGCAATTGTCCCAATTTCCCCATTAAAATTGAAATCACACCCGGCCTGTGAAGAAAAACCAGAAACTTCCATCTTGAATCCACAAGAACCAAAATGGAAGCCCCGGCAGCTTTGAATGTAACTCCACTGAATGCCCCCCACAGAGAGTTGGAATATTTGCCTTTAGTAGATAAAGACTTTCAGATTAAAGACTTAGTGTTTGATGAAAGCCCCCTTCTGAGTTATTGTCGCTGCAGAGACGAGTACTCAAAGGGGCAAGATCTCATTGGGTTGTGGGAATCCAATCTCCCGAGATATCTGATCCCCTCAGTCATTTCTTTCCCAGAAATCATCCACTATTGCCATTCTAACTATGATCCCACTCAGAGAGCTGTAATATCCCCTGACCAGAGTGTTCTTTTCCACATTACTCCCCAGACTATCAATGCAATGCTATATTTTGAACCAGGTCAAGAACTAGCACCTTTGTCTATAGAAGCATTGATTGAAAAGTCTAATCAATTGACCCCAGAAAAATTGAAGTCCATTTGCCAGAATTTCATGTTGCCTGAACATCAACCTAAGGGACTTCCTCCCTATGGCTTTTATTATTTCAATAAATTAGGAAGACTCATCCTAAATTTGATATCTTTTGTCTTGGGTTTCAATACCAGTGAATATGTTGATGAGATAACCCTAGTTTTGCTGTCTATTTTTACTCCTGGGCAACCTCCTGAAGTTAAATATGACTTTGCCTCCTTCATAGCCAATAAGATCCATGATCAGTTCATGAGGCTAGATGATGAGAAAGTTTTTAAATATTCCTCAGTTATTTATCATCTCATTATCTTTTATCAATTAGAAAAGTTCCCTTTCCCTGTTAAAAAGCTTGATGCCAAGGGAAACCCTAGGTCAGTTATATTTTGGTCTCCCATAATTCATTCTTCCCATAATTCTCCATATTCCTATACTGAGTTCATTGACCTTTTTGTATATCCTGCAACTACCTTGTTGACAGGAATCCCTCCTCCAAGACTCGGTAATGAAATCAAGAAGACCTTGCAGCTTTCCAGGACTTATAAAGTTGGAGATTGGTATTTATACCAAAATCATTCAGTCATCAGAATCTATGGATGTGAATTACATCCATTCAAGTTGCCAAGATATGTGCCCATGAGAATCTTTGCCTTGGAATATTTCAGGCAAATGAATAATTCAGATGTGATCCATTTTTGTAGTGTGAAGAAGAAAGCCCAACTAAGGATCAAAAGTCAATTAGGTCCTTTCATCTGCAACTCTGGGGAGGCCGAGCGAGAAGTAGAAAATATATTACAAAGACATTTCCAAGGAACTTTCCGTTGGGTTCCTTATGATCCATATGGTTTTATTTGTGAAAAAAGAATAAAGAATAAATCATCCCCTTACATACACCACAAGATTCCTGAAATAGAACAATATGAAAATCAAGATGAATGGATTGAAGGAACACTAGTTGAGGAAGAAAGCGAAGCAGACAAAATGAACAGAATGATGAAAGATCTTGAGAAGAAGTATGACCTAGAATCTTGTGGTCAAGTGTAGGTACCTGACATTGGCACTTCTTCAGCAGCAAATCTACAGCAGACATTACAGGAAGGCAGTTCACCAGTGGCAGCAGAATCAAAAGGCAAAGGAAAGGAACCTGAAATTCAGGTCATTGAAACTTTAGTCATGGCAGAGAAACCTCAAACTTCCAGAGCACCTGATCAAACACAAGTTTCTCCCACTCGGGTAAAACATCCTGAAGTTTCAGAATTACAAACTCCATCCAACATGGAAATAGGAAAGAAAAGGCAGGTTCCAGACACTACT
This sequence comes from Pinus albicaulis, assembly GCA_034641835.2. Taxonomy (NCBI): domain Eukaryota; kingdom Viridiplantae; phylum Streptophyta; class Pinopsida; order Pinales; family Pinaceae; genus Pinus; species Pinus albicaulis. Next base: position 931,656,003 of record CM076579.1, on the reverse strand, counting down.
CCTCCTAAAGAGTCCTCAGGAATACATCAAGCCAAAAAACATAAATCAGATCCACTTCCAGATGTGGAAATCATAGATGAGGTGTTTGATGATGGAAGAGAAGACAGTCAATTAACTGGTTCTGTTAGTGTGACCCATACAGAGCAGAAAGGAAAAGCTTTGCACAAGAAGTTGAGTACTGAAGTATCCTCCTTTAGGCCACCAAAAACAGATACAGGGGATATAAAAAGAACTTTCATCAATATAAAGGCAAAGAATGATCCATTAAGAATGAAAGTATATGATCAATATTTGAAAATGGCTCCACATAATCAGGAAAGGTTAATGTCAGCATTTGACATTTCACAATGAAAAATGATGATGAGCCACTTCAAGTCAAAGGTGCCAAAACCCATGTCAGCAGCTGATTATATAAGAAAAAATTTTGAGGTCTTGGCAAAGGATATTCATCCTTTGGATCAGATAGAGCTGCATAAACAAACTGGGGAAATGGTGTATTCCACTCTTACTAATAAGGCCATGGCAGCCCTAACGCTGCAAGATTCTTTAAATAACACAAGTGCCCAATTGCAAATTGAGAAGGCCTCTTCTCAGGCCAAAGATAATAGAATAAAGTCTCTAGAAGACATAATCATCAGCTTGGATCACAACCCCAAAGATATTAAAAGCATTGAGGCACTAATAAAGAAGAAAGATGATGACATAGCTGCACTGAGAAAGCAGCTAAAATTTCCAGCCTCAAGGCACCCTCAGACCCAAGAAGTTTTGAAGGAGATTTCACAAGAAGAAGTAATGGAGTTGCTCTTAAAAGTAACCGAGCGGCTAAGTGAAATAGAGAAGGAATTGGAACAAGCTTTGCAGGAAAAGGAAACCATCAAACAGGCATCAACCACAGAAGCTACTACAACCACAGGTACTACAACAGCAGAGCAACAAATAGAGCCAGTGCAGGTAAGCACTTCTGGTTTGAGTTCTGATGAGTTAATAAAACAAATGGAAAGTTTACAATTAAGAGTCACAGAACTTCAAACCACAAAGTTACAATTAAAAGATTTGGAGCAAAAGTATGATACATCTAAGAAGATAGTTGCTGATAATACCAGGGAAATCAAAAGATTGGACATATTAGTTAAGGCTTTGGAAAAAGATCTTTCACTAGAAAAGCCTATGAAGGAAATAAATGAAATTCTTTGGGGTAACATAATTGAGTTAATAAAAAGTATTTGGCCCTCTATTCAAACAATTTTTGAACAAAATGACCTGATTAAAGTAGCTCAGGAACAAATAAACAGAACAAGATATGAACTAAGAGGTAGACCTGAGCAGGCCAATCAACTCATTCAATTTTTAAACACCCGAACAAAACAACAGCTTGCAAGACTAGGAATTGAAGACAGGACCAGCACTATTTTGATGATAAAAAGAGTTTTCATCAAAAGAACTTTTATGCAGAATTTAGAAAGGAAGTGTGCAGATATTTTGGATGATATTAATGCTTTCAGAGAAAAATTTTAAGTTTTTTTAGACAGTGGGTTACCCAGTCCAATGCTCTCACAGGACCAAATAATGGAATTAGAAACCTATGTCAAGAAAATAGATATCCATGCTCAAAATACAACTGCTAGTTCTACCAGTTTGACAGAAACAACGTTGCCAACAGGGAAAAATATTTATGACAGGTTGAAGAACTTATTTCATCTTGAGCATGAAATAAAGTATTTGTTTCCTAATGAGCCCACTTTTTACAAACTCACAGAGGCTGATGAGACATTGAGGAAACTTAAAAGGACTATGATACCAGAAGATCAATGGTGGAATGACCTATTGGAAATTCTATGAAAATTATCTTCAGTATGAGAATTTTATCTTTTTACTATTATGTAAATGTAAAAATGAGCTCAGATGAAAGAGTATCAGTTGAACAGGTTAAAGAGTATCCGTAAAGACAAAGAGTATCAAACAAGTAAAGAAATTACTCCAAGGGACAGCACCGAGCCCTATTTCAGCACTTACCTCCAGCACATCAGCAAAATAAGGGAACAGCACATCAGCGGTTACCTATTATTCTATCCACGAGACCATTTGTCTCCTGTTTATTTATAAATTACTCCTTAGTCACCCTAGATTATTGGCTAGGTTAGAGTGAGATTTTTTCAAGTATTTCTTGTATAAATAAACCCTCAAAGAGAGTATTGAGGGTGGATTCTATTACTTTGCTGTAACATTGAGATTTTCGGAATAAAAGCATTTTGGAGAAATTTATTCGTGGCTTACTGGATGACGATTTGAAGCTCGGGACTTTTTGCAGGATTCATGTGTTGGACTGCAGTTCAATAAGTCTTTCTACCCTTTGTCTTAAGTTTTATATCATTTTATAATACCATTATGTCCATTTCTGAATAATTTACATAAAGGATTGAATCGTAATTTACTTAATTGTACTCGATTTCCGTATGTGATTGTTCTTAATGTTTTCCTCTAAATCGGTTATAAGCATGAATTCTTAAATGCTCTTGCTTTGCTAATTTAACATTGTTGATTACTATAATAAAGAATTCTTCATTGCTCTTTGTTTGTAGTCATCTCATTTCTTCCTTTTGAACATGGTGAAAGATTCTTAGCTGCCTTTCATCCCTTCAAAATCATCCTATCCACTCTAAATTTTTAAGGATTGTTCTCTGTCTAGCTATCTTTCCCTGTAAAGCCATCTTGTGTGCAGAATAGAAATCCAGTAAAGCCATCCTATGACTCCATAGCCCAATGGACTGAAAACTTTCAACCTTGCCCTTAGTTTTTGGATTCCACCATTTTAAACAAACTCTTGGATCTATAACTAGCCTAAAACCTTCTAAGAACAAATATAAATCATAAAGAGAGAGCCCTCTCTGGATGCAGATTGGCTAGATTCTGCATCTGAAGGTTGGTTTGTGGTTACCTCGGGTATACTTTCCTTTTTCACAACTTCAAGGAAAACCTGAGTGATAACATAGTGGCGACCATATTGGGGAACTGAATCATCTTTATTTGGTAATATTGTTCACTTATAAGCTATAGACAGAGTCTGAAGATCAGCCAGGTAGCCTTTGAAATTGCTTTTGCTCTGCAATTCCAAAAGTAAATAAATGTTTCTTCAGTCTATCTCTGATTTAGCTTATTACTGAACCTTAGTTTCAAAATGTTTAATCAGACTCTCTAGTTTAACAGATCTTTGAGAAAATTTTAATCATACATCATTATTTCTTGAAGAATTTGTAGAAGTTGTAATTATTCTTTCAATTAAAACCAAAAATCCAAAAACACATAGTCTAAGAAAACTGGCTTCAGAAAGAATTCGTCATACTAGGTCAAATCCTGACCCTAATCCACCACCAATATTTGAAAATCCAAATCTGATTCCTAGGATTCTTAGAAGACAAGGAAGTCAAGAAAGTTTTGAAAGAGGAAGTCAAGAGAGTTCAGGAAGTTCTAGACCACTTTCTAGATCTACATCCTGTCCTGTGAAAATTATATATATTGATGAAATTCCTTTTGATGCACGCTTTGAAACATCCTTATTTGTGAATTTTTCTGAAACCGAATTATCCAGATTAGTTCCAGATCCATTGTTCTTTGAAGATTTGCAATACAGATTTGTTTCACATCATCTTGACAGACAATTACAGAACTCTATTCAATCCGAACAAACCTTTGAAGAAAATTCAAACATCTCTGTAATTACCGAAGCTTCTCCAAGTTCAGTTACTTTTTCTCAAGCTTTTCAAACACCTGTCACCCCTTCTACTCCTCCATCTCCTCCTACCAGACCATCAACTCCTGTTACCCCACTATATCTTCCAATGGCCAATCGATATGCCCCTTTACAGTTACCAGCCAACCCTCCTGCTTTGCCCCAAGATTACCAGAGTAAGATCACACCTTTTGATGGATCAGGTACTTACACAGCACAACAACACGCCAACAGGATGACTGATTACTTTGAGTTCTATGAAATTGACATTGATAATGTCCGAATGAGAATTTTCGTTCAGAGTCTTACTGGAGAAGTTAGGACATGGTTTAGGGCCCTTGCTCCAAATAGTATTGCTGATTTACCAGCTTTATATAGGGCATTTTTGAACAGATGGGAGAAGAAGAAAGATCCTCTTCGATCCTGTCAAAATTCGAAAAATTAAGAAGAAGACCTAACGAAACAGTACAAGATTACATCATTAGATTCAATGAAGCATATAACGCAGTTCCTCAAAACCTTAGACCCCCACCTGACTCCGTATTGGTTAAATTTCCAAACGGTTTTGATTCTGACATTGCTTATTCCCTCAGGGAAAGAGCTCCCCAAACATTAGAGGAAATGCAAAGCATAGTGGTGAGTGTAGAAGCAAATCTGATAGAAAAACGAGCCAGAGCAAGAGCAAAAAGAAGAATGCCTATGAATGAATAACCTTCAGCTTTTGAAAAGAAGCTGGATGCAATCATTAAAGGTATGGAAAGATTAGGAGACAGATTGGAGACCATTGAAAGAAAGTCTTCTAGTGATAATCAGAATGTTGCAAGAAACCCAAACTTTAGGAGAAATTTGAATCAAAATATTGGAAAGAATGTCCCTGACCAAAACATTAGGCCACCTTTCCAAGAAAACTTCGTTGAAGGTTCAACTTCTGAAGAACCTACAGAAGATGTAGAGATAAACAATGTAACTGATGACAAAAATGAACCAGAAGTCTTCCTATCCCAGGATGATCAAGAGAATCACATCCTTGAAACATTCCAAACTCATTCAGGTGAGACTTTTGATTTTAAGGAAGGCTATGACACAGCAATTTATGAGGTCCATAAACAGTATAATTTGAGAAGTAGACGGATTGATGTGCCAGAGAATAGCAAACAGAAAAATGAAAAACAAAATGTCAAAGGTAAAGTTAACATTCCCCCTGTACAAAACATTCCCCAAGTACAAATTTTGTCTAGGATAACTCCCAACCCTTCAAATCCAATAATTGAAGATGTCTCTGACAACCAACCAAACAATAAACAACAATATAATACTTTTCCTCCCGTGGGAAATGTAGAAGAAACAGTAGAAGTTAGTTCAGATACCCCTTCAAAACAAAATTTCATTCATGAAAAAGAGAAAAACATTGAAGACCCAAAAAATAGAGAAAACCCAACTGTGCAAAACACTAAAACTCAAACAGAAAAACCTTTCAATCTAGAAGCTGAAATAGGCAAACTAAAGATAGCCGTTCCTTTATCAGAATTGGCTAAACATGATGTCTATAGAAGTCAAATTACCAAGTCCCTAAACATTAACATTACTGGATTGGATGATTCAGTAAATATTCTTGATGATCAACCCAAACTTCTTTTTGGCCCCGAGGTAAATGGCAAACCAAAAAGTGGAGGAACTCCTCCATTTTATGTAAGCCTGAATGTTCATGACAAGATACTCCATAATGCAATGCTTGATTCTGGAGCATCTCACAATTTGATGCCAAAAGCAGTAATGGAAAGATTAAATCTAGATATTACCAGATCGTACAAAGATTTGTTTTCATTTGATTCTAGTCAGGTAAAATGTTTAGGTTTGATTAAAGATTTGTGTGTTACTTTGGTACAATACCCTGCTAAGTCTGTTTTGATGGACATAGTAGTGGCCGATATTCCACCTAAATATGGTATGTTATTGTCTAGATCTTGGGGTGCTAAACTTGGAGGGTCTATTCAACTAGACATGTCATATGCAACTATTTCAGTATTTGGTCAGCCTAAAAGACTTTACAGAGAGACATTGATGAAATATTTAGTCAGTAGCCATGAGAAGCCTGAGAACTTCCCTGTTTACTCTATACATTCTGATATGGACTCTTTTATTTTATACAATGCTGAGTTGGATCTCCCTACTGAAATAGAAGCTCCAGAATTGGAAACCACAAACAAAACTACTGTTAAAATTGAAGAAATCTCTCAAAACAAAGAAACACCAGATGATCAAGAAAAACCAGAAGAAACTAAACAACTAGCTCCTGTCAAGAAACATTTTAAAACAATTGATGAGGATTATGAACATGAAATTCTATGGCATTTAGAATTTGATGGCTCAGTAAACAAATTAGGGGCAGGAGCTGGGATTTGGTTACATAATGTTGAAAATAATCATGCTGAGGGTCATGCTTATAGGTTGAATTTCAAATGCACTAACAACATGGCAGAGTACGAAGCTCTTTTATTAGGGCTTAAACATGTCAAGAAGTTAGGAGCTATTAGGGTATCAATCATAGGAGATTCTGAACTAATTATTCAACAGATTAAAGGAGAATGTTCAACAAAAGACATGAGATTGAAACAATACAGAGAAACAGTTGTAGAAATTCTCAACACCTTTCTACAAGCTCAACTTGCCAAGATTCCCAGGAAACAAAATTTGCATGCTCACAGCCTCGCAATGTTTGCTAGCACATGCAAGTTACCTTTTGATCCTAATCATCAGTTTTCAGCTGAGATTAGACATAGGCCTGCTATACCAGACAATCTTTTGAATTGGCAAGTATTTGTTAATAACAATCAAATCAATAGTTTTTTGACACTTCAAAATGAGTTTTCTAACTGTAATATAGATGAAGACATAACTATTGATGAATCTGATCAAGAAAAAGAACAAAAAATAGAAATTTCAAGAGAAAATGCAATTCATATGCTGCACCCAACCACATTCACAAAAAAAGACATGCAGAATCTGAAAAACATGGAATCTGATGAGATCATAGAAGATGAGACAGAAATCATCAATTTGAAAGATAATCATTTGCCCAAAGGATTAACTCCTTTGGAAGATCTGTTTGACTCAAATGATATTCCATTTAGACCTAAAATGGAACCTGTTAAGGTTGATATGGAAGAATGCAACTTAGGAACCCCAGAAAATCCTAAAATGGTTAAGTTGTCCAAATCTCTTCCAAAAGATCAAAAGGTCAAATATGTTGAACTATTAAGAGAATTCCAGGATGTTTTTGCCTGGAGTTATGAAGATCTGAAATCTTATGATACATCCATCATTCAACACACTATACCTTTGAAACCAGATCAGAAACCTTTCAAACAAAAGCTTAGAAGAATAAATCCTGTTTTATTACCCTCAATTGAAAAGGAAATCAAAAGAATGTTTGAAGCAGGGATTATAGCTCCTATCAGATTCTCAGAATGGGTTTCTAACCTGGTACCAACAAGGAAGAAGACTGGGGAAATTAGACTGTGTGTCGATCTAAGAAATTTGAATAAATTTTCTTTAAAAGATAACTATCCTTTACCAAAAATGGACCATATTCTACAGAGGGTAGTAGGATCTTCTAGGATATCTCTACTGGATGGATTTTCAGGGTACAACCAGATTCTGGTTCATCCTGATGATCAAGATAAAACAACATTTACAACACCATGGGGTACGTTTAAATATGTCAAAATGCCATTTGGGCTCAAGAATGCAGGAGCTACATTTCAAAGAGCAATGGACATTGCTTTTGCTAAAGAAATACATGATTTTCTGGTTATTTATCTAGATGATTTAACTGTTTTTTCTAAAACAGATCAAGAACATTTAGATCATTTAAGGCAAGTGTTTATAAAGTGCAGAAAATATGGGATTTCTTTAAACCCTAAAAAGTCATTATTTGGTTTGGAAGAAGGAAAGCTTTTAGGCCATATCATTTCTAAAGATGGCATTAGGATTGATCCAGAAAGAATACAAGCAATTTTACAAATACCTCATCCTAGAAACATAAAAGAGTTGCAAGCATTCATAGGAAAGATTAATTTCTTGAGAAGATTTATTTCTAGTTTAGCTGAATTACTTAGATTGCTTACTAACATGTTGAGGAAAGATTCAAGCATTGACTGGACTGTAGAAGCCAAACAATCATTTGAGGAAATTAAAATGGCTTTAACAAGAACACCAGTTCTTACCAGTGCTAAATTTGACAGAGATTTCATTATTTTTTCATTTGCTTCTGAACATACAGTTGCAGCTGTTTTACTTCAAAAAGATGATCAAGGGTGTGAAAAACCAATAGCATTTTTTAGTAAAGCACTTAGGGATGCATCTTTGAAATACAATATTATGGAGAAACAAGCTTTTGCATTGGTAAAAGCAATTAAAGATTTCAGAGTTTACATATTATATTCTCATGTGATAGCTTATGTGCCTAATGCTGTAGTTAAAGATATTTTGACTCAAGATGGCATTGAAGGTAAAAGAGGTAAGTGGATAGCTACCATTTTAGAATATGATATTGAAATTAAACCAACAAAACTCATAAAAGGTCAAGGTTTGGCACAACTCATGACTGAAACTAATTGCCAAGCCTTAGACATTAACGAACTGGATGACGAGCAGGAGATGGCGACTCCACAGATCAGTCAAGCTTTCTTAGATTCTCCCTGGTACACAGATATCATTCATGTTTTGCTAAACCTGCAAGCTCCTCCAGGGTTGTCCAGAACCAAACAAAGATTTTTAAAGATGACATCCTTGAAATATTGTATTTTAGATGGCACTCTATTTTGGAAAAATCATGAAGGGATCTTATTGAATTGTCTATTAAAAGATGAAACTGATAAAGTTCTTAATGAATTTCATGCAGGGGATTGTGGAGGACATCTCTATTGGAAATCAACTGCAGACAAAATCTTAAGGGCTGGTTTTTACTGGCCAACTTTATTTTCTGATGTTAAGAAATTTGTAACAACTTGTCATAAGTGTCAGATCTTTGAGGGTAAAAGAAAGTTGTTACCTTTGCCATTAAAACCAATTTCCACAGAAAGACCTTTTCAACAATGGGGATTAGATTTTATTGGAGAAATCCATCCCCCTTCTTCCGGGCAACACAAATGGATTCTTACTGCTACAGACTACTTCACTAAGTGGATTGAAGCTATCCCATGCAGGCAGGCCAATGATTCTGTGATTATAGGGTTTTTAGAAACCAATATACTTTCAAGATTTGGCTGTCTAGAAAAGATTATAACAGATAATGCTGCTGCATTTAAGTCAAAGAAAATGATTAGTTTCTGTAGTAAATATCATATTACTTTAGGCCATTCAACAGCTTATTACCCTCAGGGTAATGGACTAGCAGAATCCTCCAATAAAAGCCTTATTAATATCATCAAAAAGTTATTGGAAGAAAATAAAAAGAATTGGCACAAGAAACTGATCAATGCATTGTGGGCAGACAGACTTACAACTAAGAAATCAATTGGGACTAGTCCATATGAATTAGTTTATGGCCTTGAAGCAAGATTCCCATCATCTTTAGGAATTCCTGTTATGAAATTACTTCAGGAGGCTCAAGTGGAACCAAATGACATTCAGAGAAGAATTAATCAAACAATTCACTTGCAGCAAACCAGAGAAGAAGTATACCAACGATCTCAAGTCTTGCAAGAAAAGCTAAAGAAAATGTTTGATAAAAGGACTAAAGCAGAAGATTTTCAACTAGGTGATAAAGTCCTAAGATGGGATTCTAGAAGGGAAGAGAAAGGGAAACATGGGAAATTTTATTTCTTGTGGAAAGGGCCTTACATCATACATGCCTTGCAAGGAAACAACACATACTTTTTGAAGAATTTGGACAATTCAGAAGCTGAGGAAGGACCAGTCAATGGTCGAATGCTGAAGCATTATTTTGATCCTATTTACTAGGATGTTTTAATTTTTCTAACTTGTACATTAATATATTCTTTTCTAATGTAGTTTGGATTGGATGGTGACTTCTTGAAGTTGAAGCCTGAAGTGAAGGCCCTAAGCTTCAAAAGTTTCACTATCATATGTACAATAAAGCTACCAGAAGAAGGAGATTACATAGTTCAGTTTAAGGCATTTTTGAGGCAACTGACCTGCTGTTCTTGACTTTCCACAAGGAAAAGCCATCCCCAAGTGGAGCCAGTGTTAGACTCCTATACCAATAGGTGTCATTTTTCATGATTGTCTTGATTGAACTATGGAATATGTTCAAACCTTTTTTCTTGAGCAAAGGTGTTCCATATTCTTGAAAAACCAAAAAATCAAAAAATTTAAAAAATGTAAAGAGGGTATACCCTAAAAGAAAAAATCAAAGGGTAAGAAAAATAAAATGGTCAAAAAAGTGAAAGAAATGAACCCCAAACAAAAATAGACCAAGGAAAGTGTGCAAATCCAAATGCCACTACTATTTCATTTTTGTAAATAAGCAATTGTGTGCAGCTTGTCAAACTTTTGCCACAATTTATGAAGGGTCAAATTGTTTAAACTTGACTTATTCATATTTCAATTTCATGTTATAGAATAGAGAATAAATATTTGACCAAACAGTTTAATCTTGGCAGATAAGTAGATAGGTAGAGTTATTAAAAGGTGCTCAACAGTTTAATCTGAGCCCTTGGATGTAATAAGGGTAGAAATAGAGAGATTTATCATGTAAAAAGAAAAGGTTGAAAAGGGTTTGCAAGTCTAAATGCACCCTAATAAAGAAGAGAAAATGGTAGTAGTAGATAGGGTAGGTAGATGGTTGCAAAGTTTTATCTGATGCTTTCATCACAAATACTGAAGCAGGAAATACACTGGAAAATCACAGCAAGCAAAGTCAAAATCATTAACTTCCCTCATCACTTTCCCCTTAAAATTTTTACTAATTTCCCCCAAAGTACTAAGGTATTTGGAGATCAAAGGGGCTCAAGGCATTTCCTTGACTTTTGGAGGGACCGGACCCTCGGCCTGATGATCAAAAAGACCTAAGTACTTGAAGTTATCCATTATCATTCACCTTCAATCTTTTCCTAAGTAAAATCCTATTTTTCTTAGGAAAATCATGCAAAACTTCCATAAAAATCCCTCAAAATAACTTACTATTCTAAGTTTAAGTGTTGAAGATGATATACTGTAATTTACTTCACAAATTGTCACTTTCTTAGATGTGCAAAGTTTTTTGAGTTCCCTTGTCCCTTTGTCATATTTACATTTAACTCTATTTACTAAATCCCAAGTGAAAGTGCCTTGTCCTAAGTATATAACTCCTTTTACATACATATCCCAAAAAAACCATCTATTATAAAGTTTAGCCAAAGTATTTATTTCCCCGTGCATTCAAATAAAAACCCACTATACAAGCCCTTTGGTTAAATATATCTTTATATTATAGTCCCGCCCCTTATGGTATTTAAATAATGTTTATTTATTACCATAAAATAATAAATATTAAAACAACATTTAAACATATAATTCTATATGTTTAACACAAATAAAGGATAAAGCCCGAAGTTTTACTTTTTAAGCCAAAACTTTGGAAAGATCCTCATGCCATCGTGGCCCATCCACTTGGCATCCCACCTAACGAAACCCCGCCGCGACCCCTTTTTCCATTATAATTACGGGATTAATTAGTTATCAGAACTAATTAATAACCTTCCCTCCACCAATCATGTGCCACCCGGGATGATTAATTAAACGTTAATTATGCCGGGCCCGCGTGATAACCACCCCACTATCTTTCCGTCCTTTCAACCGTTGGATCGCCTTTCCACAGATCAACGCTCCCTATCAATTCCGCTACCCGTCCCTTGTCAGCACTTTAACGCGCGGGGGAATGGTGGTATTGGAATATTTCACCTGCCACGCGTCCATCGCCCAATGGAATCGCTCCCCCCCGCGCTCAATACCACCTTTGTCCATAAGCGGTGCGGGGACTAACCGCTTACCGCCCAACCCCTGCCACACGTCAGCCCGTACTAAAGTGACGTCATTCCTCGAAAAACTAAAAACCCCTTTTTTGACTTTGGAAATAAAACAAATTTGCGTGTTTTTGTGTTATTTTCATTATTTGAAAACGACTGTGCCTTCCGCTAAGAAATTCAAATTTTCACTAAAATCCACTGTTCTATTCGATTTCGCTCCAGAATTCCGCCAGACCTGTGTTTGAGCATCCTCCTGCTACCGTCTGATACCTGTTAAAAGCCAACTTTCCTCCAAGAACAGGTATTTATCCTATAGCGCTTCGAACTTCAAAAGAAAGTCTGTTTTCCTTGTTTTCCACTGGAGTAGTGATTAAATTTTATCGCTGAGATCACTCCCTGAGGTTTAGAACTGTGAATTGTTCCCCCGAAACTACAATTGTGCCAATTTCCCTCATTAAAACTGAAATCGTGCCCGGTCTGTGAAGAAAACCCAGAAACTTCCATTTTGAATACACAAGAACCAAAATGGAAGCTCCGGCAGCCCTGAATATAACTCCATTGAATGCCCCTCACAGAGAGTTAGAATACTTACTATTAGTGGATAAAGACTTCCAAATTAAAGACTTGATTTTCGATGAAAGCCCCCTTCGAAATTATTGTCGCTGCAGAGACGATTATTCGAAAGGATTGGATGTCATTAGGTTGTAGGAATCCAATTTCCCGAGATATCTCATCCCCTCAGTCCGTATTTTCCCAGAAATTATCCACTACTGCCATTCTAACTATGATCCAACTCAAAGAGCAGTAATGTCCCCTGACCAGAGTGTTCTTTTCCCCATTACTCCCCAAGCTATCAATACAATGCTACATTTTGAACCTGATCAAGAGCTAACTCCTTTGTCTATGGAAGAATTGCTTGAAAAATCTACTCGGTTGTCCCCTGAAGAGGTAATCAGAAGATCACATCCTTGGATAAACAATCTTAATACTAGTCATAAGATTTGTTTACTCCAATATTGTTATCAAATCTATTCAAACAGAGGTTAGAAAGCATAACAGCTAAAGAGTATCAGTGGTTAAAGTGTATCAGGTAAAAGTCAGTGAAAGTTAAAATGAAGTTACAGAGCAGTCAAAGGTAAACAGTAAAAGTAAATACAGAAGGAAGTAAAATGGTAAAAAGAGATGAGAATACTTTCACCAATAGTGAGGTTTGTCTAAAGTGAAAGTAAAACAGTCAAAAGAGAAAGAAAGTAAAAAGATGAAAAAACATAACAAGAAGGAACATTTTTGCAGAAATTGCATATTTTAGTCATTGTTTTGTAGAAACTATTGTGATCAATATAAGATTAATTTTACAAAACTGAAGGAGTTTTATGTTCTTAAGAGGGCCATCTACAAAAACCTCTCTCACTTTTCTAACAGCCATTATGTTTTTGGAAATATTAAACAATGTTGGAAAGCACTTTTTGCAGAAAAATCTTGTTAAGTCATCATTTTGCAGAGTATATTGTGGCCAATTAGAAATACATGTTACAAAACGGAAGGAGGTTTTGTTTCCTAAGAGATCCATATAAAAAAACCTATCTCAGTTTTTCCACAGTAATTTCAGGCTGAGAGATACATGCACATCTTTAGAGGCTATTTTTCAGACTCTGTAAAACTATGTTTTACACATATTTTTGCAGAGCCTATTGCGCATAGCTGGAGAGAAATTTTAGGAAAGTGAAAGAGGTTTATCTCACCAACATATTTATATACAATAACCTCTTTCACGTTTTACATATCTATTACGGATGGAGAAATAAAAAGGTATCATTGGACCCCAAGTTTGCAGAATTGTTGGAGCAGAATTCACAAAAAAAGGAAGCAGTTAGTGACTTGGATGCCTCATCATCAGTTAAGAGTTGGATAAAATTCGAATTATCCTCTTTTTCATCACATATCCATCAAGAATAGTGCGAAATAGATGCATTAGTTTGAGTGTCCTTTACTTAAGTTCTATTTATGTAAAATAGTTGGAGAGATTTGTG